>JAABOM020058463.1:0-13877 GCA_011800125.2 Solanum clarkiae | reverse complement strand
CCCCCCTCCCCCCCCCCCCGCATTCCATATTACAAAGTTCATCATGGTTGAGTTGGTTTTCTCCTCTTTCTTCTCCTTCCTCTTCCTGGACAACTTCAACATCACTGGGTTCAAGGTTACTGCTACTGGGATATCATTCAATTTGCTTCTCAAGTTGAGAGTGCATGCCATTAAAATGTTCGAACATTGAACAATCATCGCTACCGGGGTCATCAAATCCATGTCCTTCATTAGTAGTTTTTTTAACAGGTGAGTTTCAGGAGTTCTTCTATGCTTGCTAGAAGTTTTCCATGTCCTGATTGTCCTGCCTCAGCGACTCTAAGACTGATGTTCCTAGCTCGTTGCTTCGGCTGCTCCTCATGGTTTCACCTGGTTTGTTGTCACACTTGACGATTCCATCTGGACAAACTAGAGGTGTTGGTCGCTAGGCAGATATGAGTGAAATGGGAGGAATGGGAGTGAGAGGAATATTTGGCCCATCAGTGCACCAATTCCAGTGAATTCATCATGTTCACATGCTCCACCAAGCCCGTCTGCTTCAAGGTTTCCTCCCAGATTCTTATACCCAACACTTCGATGGCATGGTCCAGCCCCTCCTTCACTATTTGCGCTAGGTATGCCAGATTCTATAATGAGATCATCACCGACCAGTCTCTACCATCACTTGAAATATGAGGTAACGGTCCCTTATAGCCAATTCTAGCCATGAGGTGGCCTGATGTCCCGGTAGAAGTGGAGCTGAGAGGAGCATGATTGGTGCTTTGTCCATCGTTGGCATTTCTTGCTGGTTGTGTTCCATTTTTTCTTTTTGTGGAGAAAATAGCCACTGCCCATTCTTTTATAATGGGGTTTTGAGTCTTACTCAGTTTCTGCAAATTTGGTGTATCTTCTGATGAGATTTCGATGTATCATTTCATCTACACTGGTGTAATGATTATGTTCAATAGTGAGGAGAGCATTTTTAGTTAGAGAGGATGAAGTAAAATTTTTAACATTTTCGTCGGTTTAAATTAATTTTCCTTGTAATTGCGTGGTCAATGTTGGTCTGAGAAGACGCCACGAATTCGAAAATCTTTTTTGTTCAATCTATACCATATTTGTTGAGATCTTGCATTGAATTCCTGGTTATTGGAGAATTAATTCCATTAATGGCATTAAATCCTAATACGATTGGGTGGTTGGACGTGTGGATAGCACATGGAGGAGCGCGTGATGTGGATGCGTCATGGCTGTGTCCCTCCTCGTGGGCCTTCCCTTTTTTTTCTTTGCTTGTGCCGTTGTCATTGGCCTTAGGCCCATTTCTTGTGTACATCTTTGGCCCCTTGTGCCTTGGGCCTTCTTGTCCTGTTAGGCCTAATCCCTTTCCTCCAAGCATGTATCTGCCTTGTTGGGCAAGCCTGTTACCCATTCCATTGCATTGAGGAAATTTGACAACCTCCCAGCCATCATCAGGGTCAACTTTCTTAATCGGCTTACCTTTCAGCGGCGTCGCCTCTGTTTCCTTCGTCACTTATAACCCCTCTTACTCTTTCTAGCACTGACCCATTGTGTGCCCAATTTTTCTGCATTTCTTACACAGAATCCTATCTCCCTCGTACA
The DNA here is from genome assembly GCA_011800125.2 of Solanum clarkiae. Lineage (NCBI taxonomy): Eukaryota > Viridiplantae > Streptophyta > Magnoliopsida > Solanales > Solanaceae > Solanum > Solanum clarkiae. The sequence goes on along the minus strand of JAABOM020058463.1, from coordinate 12,278 downwards.
CTATTTTTTGTCGATGCGATCCAATTATAACTTCACTCCTCAAGGAGAAATCCATCGGCACTTGGACACAAATCCGTGTGTATCATCCCCGGAGGGTGGCTGATGTGCTAATCGATCTTGAGGAGAGTGCCGAGCATTCTCCCTACCCGTTCTAAGATCTGGGTGCCGAAATATTCCATATGGCAGTGTGGTTAATTTGTGCATTTTGGTAGATAAAATTCGGCTTCCACCGACGAACAGAGAGTAAACTTACTACTATGAATGATGGGCCCTCGTGTAGGACCTTGTTCTTGTTCTCCTCTACGTGAAATTTAACAATATGGTAATCGTTTCGTAAGTCTATTCGCGCAAAAGCTTCTGAGGGATTCCATAGGTCTTGCAGCTTGTTTCTCAGGTAGACATGGTAGCCTCTTGCCAAAAACTTTAATGACTAAGGAGGCATTCCAGAGGAGGTAGAGTCTCCTTTTGTCATCCTTAGTTAGGATGATGACTCCCTCGATCTTGTCATCCATTTCTCCCAGCGTTCCGTCAAGGTCCATATCATGGATCTGAGAAGAATCATTATGCTCCTTAGGCAATTCTTTAGCTTCAAGCGGGATTCTTTAAAGGTAAGATTGGGTCTAGTTTGATTTGAGTAAGTCTGGGATCTGCTAGGATCCGGTGGTTTTGGGGGAGCCGGTGGTGGAATTAGTGGTTGGTCGTTGCCTAGTAGCACCATATCAGAGATTATTTTAATAAAAACTTAACATAATTAAGACAATGCCATATTCCAAGGATTTTTATATTTAAACAACCACTACTATTGTAATCATATACAATTTATTAAAATATAGATTTTATACCATGAGTCAAATTAAATTAAATTAAAAATATATTAGTCCAAAAGAAAAATACAGCGGATTAATATAAATGGGGTTAATTAATTAATTCCAATAAAATACAGATTTAATAAAAAGCTCAAACTCATTTATTTGGGCTACAAAAGATAACCTACTTTATTAGACCTAATGTCCCCTCATCCTTGAGGCCCACTTGATGCCACATATCGGACGATGTGGCGTGTCAAGTCAAATAAAGAACTAAATAGGATCACGCCGTGTGGCAGAATGACATGAAATTCCTATCTCAAATCAAAGGCCAATGAAAATACGTCACATGTACAAGTGATGTGTCTCAACCAATCAAATATTGTAGTGTCACTCGAAAGGAGTCCTATTCTTATCTCTTTTCCTGTGCCATGTAACCTTAAATTTGATTGGCCAAAAGAAAGCCTGATTCCATTATAACTCAACGAGTCCTATTCTTATCTCTTTTCTTGAGCCATGTCATTCTAAATCTGATTGGCCGGAAGAAAGTCTGATTCTATCATGACTTTTCTATTCTAAAACTATATAAGGGGGTCCTCATAATTCAGAATACACATCAAGAATTCTAACAAGAAACCAGAGAGAGCTCATGGATCAAACACACAGATTTCTCTACAAGCAACAAGAAGAATTGAAGAAATCAAGCATTCAAGTTCAAGAATGGATCAAGATCAAGACCACTGGATTCAAGAACAAGCCCAAAAGCCCTTGGATTCAAGTACAAGTTGAAATCAACTTCAAGAACAAGATCATATCAAGTGCAAGTTCAATATAATCAAATCCATACATGAAGATCAAGACCACTGAATTCAAGAACAAGACCTAAAGCCCTTGAATTCAAATACAAGTCAAGATCAAATCCAGCAAGTTTTTTAAGATTCTAAAATAAGCTAAAGAGCCCTTGAATTTATATTTGAAAAGGCGAATCAGAGGATTCATAGAGATTGTAGAACTCACTTCTTGAAATAAAATAATGATTGTTGCAATATTTCAAGAATGCATCAAGATCAAGACCACTGGATAAAAGAACAAGCCCAAAAGCCCTTGGATTCAAGTACAAGTTGAAATCAACTTCAAGAACAAGATCATATCAAGTGCAAGTTCAATATAATCAAATCCATACATGAAGATCAAGACCACTGAATTCAAGAACAAGACCTAAAGCCCTTGAATTCAAATACAAGTCAAGATCAAATCCAGCAAGTTTTTTAAGATTCTAAAATAAGCTAAAGAGCCCTTGAATTTATATTTGAAAAGTCAAATCAGAGGATTCATAGAGATTGTAGAACTCACTTCTTGAAATAAAATAATGATTGTTGCAATATTTTTCGTTCCTTGAGTGATATTTTCTCGATGCGAATTTTATTGTCATACAAATTCTGGCACGCCCAGTGGGACCAAATCCTTCCTTCATCTCTTTTCTCATAAAATAAATCTGCAAATCTAAGCTAAAGCCACAAGTACTTCAAGCCTCATCTTAGAGATTTATCAAGTATACATTTCGACAAGCCTTGAAGTAGAGGATAATTGTAGATATCAAAATTTTGTAGGACTCTACAAGATGAGTACTATTTCACTCAGGGTTTCTTGGAGGCTACTCAACCCTAAACCCTAATTCATGCCTATATAAAGGGTATTATATTCCCTTGAAAAGGCATATCAAATATGCCATAGAGAGATCAAAATGTATCATCCTACGTTCGAGAAATACGTCACTAATGGCGCTCGAATCATAGAGAAATATCATTAGAATTTATATTTCTTCATATTTTATTTGTGATTGCAATTTATTTTCCATCACTTTAAAAATGTTATAAACAAACTGGCACACCTAGTGGGACAAAATCTGCCCTTCATCTCTTCTCTCATAAATGAAATCTACAAATCTGAAGCTAAACACTGCGAGTACTTCAAGACTCGTCTTGGAGTTTCAACAAGTATATACTTCAACAAGCCTTGAAGAAGAGGGCATTTATAGATTGCGAAATTTTGTAGGACTCTACAAGATGAGTCTATTTCACTGAGGGTTTCTTGGAGGCTATTCAACCCTAAACCCTAATTCATGCCTATATGAAGGGTATTATATTCCCTTGAAAATGCATCTCAAATATACCATAGAGAGATCAAAATATATCATCCTACGTTCGAGAAATATGCTACTAAAGGCCATCGAATCATGGAGAAATCTTATGACAGAAAAATCAAGGGAGATCCAGATTTGTACCCACATGCTTATAAATAAAATTCTATTTCTTCATATTTTATTTGTGATTGTAATTTATTTTTCATTACTTTTAAAATTTATTGCAAATAAATTGTCATGCCCAGTGGGACAATCTCTACCTCTCATCTCAACTTTTCAAGAATCAAAGAATTTTCAAATTGCTTCCAAGAAGATCAACTCCCAATCAACTTCCTTCAATGTTGTTGATTTTAAGTTCTCCGTTGAAGTAGAGGAAATTCTGGGTATTACTTTTGGAAGTGTTGGAGCTATTACAAGGAGCAAAGCCACTATGCTAGGATAACAAACACCGCGAGTGTCGTCCGCACCAACTCTTGATTTTGGATCTTCAACTCCAAGGGGAGCAAGGTCCACTACATATGCTTCAAGCGAAGGAAGAAGTGTTGCTGAGAAGATCAAGCTGACTTTAGCTCTACATGAGGTTTCTAGTTCCAAGAATTCTATGACAAGGAAAGACCAAGACACATCCAATGAATCTTCTCCACAAGCGGTACATAATGTGACACCTATGAAGATCAACTTCTATGATAATCAATGCTACTCTTCTATATCTCCAACATTCATGAAAGCGATGACAACTAATGATTCATCCACGAAGGAACAACCTGCAAGTCTGGCAAAGATGATTGAAGGACTTACCAGGCATATGCATCACCAAGAGTCTCGCATCAATAAGTTGATGGATAAAGTAGATGGCTCATTAGATGGGGAATCTAGCGATGCACCTAAGAAGGGTATTGAGATTCAAGAGTCTAAAAATGCTATAAATCAAGCGTCAACTCTCAAGGAGCTGCCAGTTTATGCCAAAGGAATGATCCCACTTGATCAATTAAAGGAGTTAATTAAAGGGACCATTAAAGACAAGTATGAAGTCTAGATCAAGTCTTCCCATATGTATGCAAAGCCTTATACTACAAGGATTGATAGTCTCTAAATGCCTGTCGGTTGTCAACCTCCCAAATTTTAGCAATTCGAAGGCAAAGGGAATCCAAAGAAGCATGTTGCACAATTTGTAGAGACATGTAATAATGCTAGGACCTATAGAGATCATCTCGTCAAACATTTCGTCCGTTTCTTAAAAGGAAATGCCTTTGACTGGTACACAGATCTTGAGCCTCATTCCATTGACAGTTGGGAGCAACTGGAGCATGAGTTTCTCAATCGCTTCTATAGCACAAGGCACATAATGAGTATGGCAGATCTCACAATACTCCCTAAAGAAAGGATGAACCAGTTATTGACTTCATAAATCGATGGATGAATGCAAGTCTCAACTCAAAGATAAACTTACTGAAGCTTCTACTATAGAAATGTATACCCAATGAATGCAATGGAGGCTTCTCTATATCCTACAATGGATCAAACCTAAGTCTTTTAAAGATCTAACGTCTCATGCTCATGATATGGAATTGATCATGTCTTCTGCCGAAAAAGATGGAATGCTTGTTCATGATCCTCACAAAGGAAAGGACAAGCAGGAACTAAAGAAATGGAGCAAATTTGTGCTAAAAAATGATAACAAGGAATCCATGACTATAAACATATAACCTGTGAAATTCAATACAAAGGAAAATAGGAAGTAGAGTGTGAAGACAACTTTTCAGAGGCGTCCAAATCGAAAGTTATCTTTAAAGGAGATGCAAGAAAAAAGTTACCCTTTTTTGGATTCTGATGTTTCTCAAATATTTTATGAGTTGGTTGAACTAAAGTTCATCAAGTTACCAGAGATGAAATGACCCGATGAAGCTGTAAAGACTGATGATCCAAACTGTTGCAAATACCATAGACTTTTGGGTCATCCTCTTGAAAAGTGTTTCATCTTCAAAGACAAAGTCATGCAATTGGCTAGAGAAGAGAAGATTGTCCTTGATGATGAGAAAGCTAGTTCTAACCAAAGCTCCATCACTCTTGGCTAGCTTAACCCGATCCAAATATATACCTATGAAAAGGAGAAGTCTTTAGAGCCCAACAAAATCCATACTGATAAAGATGATGATGAAAGTTGGATTCTCGTGACTAGGAGGAGACGCAACAAGACAAGTTCACGAAGAGAATTATCTAAGAAACTGACCAGAGGAAGGATGGTGAGGAGTCCAAAGAAGCAAAAGCTAGTCACGCTTCTAAAGATAGAAAGAGTGGAAGTTCATCACTACCAGAAGGCGCGACATCCTCTGACTTTTGGAGAGTTCTTGTTGAGTTGGTTTCACGTTGGAACTGCCCAAGACAACAATTAGGCATCATGTTTTTAACACTGACATAGGAGAGACAGTAGTTGAAAGGTCATCAAAGATGTCTCCAATGGATAAATAAGAAGCAACAGGCAAAACCTTATTAAAAGTGCCTCCCTTATCTGCTGAGAAGCTTGCAGAACCCTCTCCTCAAGATACACATGCATGCAATGCCAAAATCACATTTATAGAGGATGATCTCCTATTTGGTGAAAAGCTACATAATCATCCTTTGTACATGGTACGTCACGTGCTAGAGAAGAGGATAAATAGAATCTTGATTGATGAAGGATCTGGGGTTAACATTTTGCCATCCATACACTGAAAGAACTAGTCATCACGACTGAGGAGCTTAGTGAAAATCATCTATTAAATACAAGGATTCAATCAAGGGGGCAAATGTCTATAGGCTCCATTAAGTTAGAAATCTATATTGGTGATTTGCGATCTAGTGCATAGATGCATGTGATCGATGCAAAGACTTTATATAATATATTGCTTGGTAGGCCTTAAGTGCATGAGGACAAAATTGTCTCATCCTCCTATTACCAATATTTGAAGTATCTCCAAGATGGAATTGAAAGAAAAATAGTTGTTGATGATAATCCTTCCGCTGAAGCTGAGTCACACTTTGATGATGCAAAATTCTATTTGAGGAACTATATTGTGAAGGAACCAAAACTCGACAATGGCAAATCGACCAAGTCCAATGCACTTGTAAGCAAAAGATTTGATATGGTGGTTGGAAAGATCAAGGCCAGTACAGGAGAGTTGGAGTCTTGTCCAGATAAAGGAAAGATCAGGTCCTCGAAAAGGAAGCCAACTTTTGTAGCCCACTATGTTCCGAAGGTAAAGAAAGACGCAGGTCAATCATCTGATGTTCAGGGAAATGTACTTATTAGGTTGACTCTTCCTATCAAACGCATTGATGCAATCAATTTGTCTTCAAAGCTACTGGCAGAGTTCGTGGCTCAAAATCCACCATAGGATATGTCACTCCCTACAAAACATATAAAGGAATTTGATCCAAATGCTTAAACGTTACTTGCAAAAGCTAGATACAACCCTAATGAGCCGTCTAAATTAGGGAAACTCCCATCAGATGATGTCACTAGGAAAGCACGCGAAGGTTTGGGCTATAGCCAACTACCTCCGGTCTGTATTTCTATAAAAAGAGCAAGTAATAATTACATAACCATCGATGATGAGTCTTCTTCTTCTAACAAAAGGCCTTCTGTCTTTGATCGACTTGGAAAACCCACTACAAGAACTTCTACGTTCGAAAGGTTGGGAAAATTGAAGAAAGAAATTAAGAAGCATCGGAAAAGTTACCTAAGGGTGACAACACTTTCTCCGCTTATCCAAAAGGATGTCCAAAGCACAATTACCTCTAGGATGAAGTGAAAAGTGGAACTCATGCTTTCGTGTGGAGAAGTGCTAAATGCAAAGACTTACACCATGATTTACACCAAGGAATTGATGAAGATGAAGAAAGTGTAGGCTCCTCATAACATAGCGCAACTTTGAGGGAGCTTGATACATCATCTCAAGTAAAGTTTGATGGAGGATCAGAATACATTGCTGGGTATTACCACATATCTCTTAGTGAGAATGATCCACAAGAGGAAGAATATGCTGGAGTTGCTCCACCAGAACTAGAAGAAGAGTTAAAGCCACGATAGATCCTTTAAAGGAAGTTAACATTGGCACTGATGAAGACCCAAGGCCAACTTACATAAGATCTTTTCTAGACACTGAGGAAGAAAATGCTTATATGAATCTGCTCAAAGAGTATAAGGATGTCTTCACTTGGAGTTACAAAGAAATGCCTGGCTTGAATCCTAAAATAGCAGTCTACTAGTTGGCAGTCAAGAATGGTGTTCACCTATGAACGAGGCCCAAAGATGTTTTAGGCCAAAGTTCATCTCAATATTCGAGAATGATATCAACAAGCTTATTGAGGCAGGCTTCATTCGTGGAGTTAAATAACCCATGTGGATTTCAGGCATTATTCCTATGAAGAAGAAGAATGGCCGAATTCGAGTTTGTGTTAACTTCAGAGATCTCAACAATGCATGTCCTAAAGATGAGTTCCCACTTCCCATTTCAGAGCTAATGATTGATGCTACAACTGGTTATGAGGCAATGTCATTCATAGATGGTTCTTCTAGCTATAATCAAATCCGCATGTCACCAAAGGATGAAGAACTCACCACATTTCGCATCCCTAAAGGTGTATATTGCTACAAAGTGATGCCTTTTGGTCTAAAAAATGCTGGTGCCATATATCAAAGGGATATGAAGAATATATTTGATGACTTACCCCACAAAAATGTTGAATGTTATGTTGATGACTTGGTGTGAAGTCGAGAAAGAGGGGCGACCATTTGGAAGACTTAAGAATGGCATTTGAATTTCTCCAAAGATATCAGCTAAGGATGAACCCTTGAAATGTGCCTTTGGGTTTATTTCTGGAAAATTTCTTGGCTTTATTATGCGCCATCGAGGGATCAAGATTAATCAAGATAAAGTTGATGCCATCTTCAAGATGCCCCAGTCTCGAGACATATATGAGTTAAAAAACCTTCAAGGAAAGTTAGCTTACTTGAGGAGGTTTATCTTGAATCTAGCTGGGAGATGCCAACCCTTCAATCATCTTATGAAGAAGGGTGTTCCTTTTAAGTGGGACCAAATATGTAGTGAAGTTTTTGAAAGTATCAAAGCATATCTGCCAAACCCTCCAGTTCTAGCAGCCGCTATACCTAGAAAGCCATTAATACTATACATTGCGGTACAAGAAAGGTCCGTTGGAGCCCTATTACCTCAAGAGAATAGCGAAGGCAAAGAAAACTCACTCTACAATTTGAGCAAAATGATGACACCAAATGAGCTGAATTATTTACCAATCAAAAAGTTATGTTTGGCTCTAGTCTTCTCAATTCAAAAGATGAAGCATTATTTTCAAGCTCACGTTGTTCATCTCATATCTAAAGCAAATCCAATAAAGTTTATCATGTCGAAAATAGTCCTCAACGACCGAATGGGAGCTGTAAAGGGACAAGCATTAGCAGAATTCTTGGCAAATCATCCGATACTAGATGATTGGGAGCTAACTGATGAGCTCCCTGATGAAGATGCACTGGCTATTAAAATACAACCTCCTCAAAAGATGTACTTTGATGGTGCTGCATATCATGGCGGAGCTGGCACAGGAGTGGTGTTTGTCACTTCACAAGGAGAGGTCCTACCATTCTCCTTCACATTGAAACAATGCTGCTCCAATAATATCGCAGAATATTAAGCATTGATACTTGGTCTCAAAATGGCTGTCAACATGAAACAATTACAACAGCAAGTCTTTGGTGACTCTCAGCTAGTGATTAAACAACTTTTGGGAACTTATGAGGTCAGAAAGCCAAAACTGCGCCCATATCACTGTTATGCTCAAAAGTTAATAGGATGTCTTGGGGATGTAACTCTCTAACATATGCCGAGAAAGGAAAATAAAACAACTGGTGCATTAGCTGCACCAACTTCAACTCTAACTCTTCTTGATCAAATGCAAGTTACTATCTGCCAACAATGGGTGGTACCACCACTAGATAAAGATGAATATACGGAGGATAAGTTTGAGCATGTCATTGCAGTTTTTGAAGTTAACTGAGATGACTGGCGACAAGCTATTATCGACTACTTATGTTATGGGATACTCCCAGAAGATGCCAAAAGGAGAACTGACATTCATCATCATGTACCTTGTTTCCTTTACTGTAAGGACACGTTATATAGAAGATCATTTGAGCGTGTACTCCTCCGATGTCTGGGAGAGGAAGAAGTAAGTCCAGCTCTACAGGAAGCATATTCAGGAGTATGTGGATCACATCAATCTGGACCAAAGATCCACTTTAACATAAAGAGAATGGGGTATTATTGGTCAACCATGGTAAAAGATGGCTTAGATTATGCTCGAAGGTGCAAAGTTTGTCAATTCCACGCAAACTTCATACATCAACTGCCTAAAGTTTTACACCCGACTATTGCATCTTAGCCATTCGATGCTTAGGATTGGACGTAGTTGGACGACTCCCAAAATCTTCTGGTGGGCACCTATATATCTTAGCTGCAACAAATTACTTCTCAAAATGGGCCGAAGCTGTCTCTCTCAAAGAAATAAAGAAGGAGAATGTTGCGAACTTCATTCGAGTGAATATCATTTACTGATTCGGCATTCCTTGATACATAATAACTAATAATAGCAAGACATTTGATAACAAATTGATGAATAAGATTTGTGATCTTTATGGCTTTAAGCTGCAGAAATCCTCTATGTATCATGCTGCCGCCAATGGTCATGTTGAAGCGTTTAATAAGACTCTCAGCAATCTCTTAAAGAAAGTAGTCTACAAGTCCAAATGAGACTAGCATGAAAGAATGGAAGAAGCTTTATGGGCATATAGGACAACTTATCGTACACCAACTCAAGCAACCCCATATTCGAGTTGAAGTAGCCCTGCCACTTGAGAGACAAATACCTTCCTTGAGACTTGTTATTCAAGAGGGACTTACTGAAGAAGAGAATGCTCAACTACGTATCTCTAAGTTAGAAGAGATGGATGAAAAGAGGCTCGAAGCTCAACAAAATCTTGTATGTTATCAGACTCGTCTATCTCATGCTTTTAACAAAAAGGTTCGCCTGAGGTGTTTTCAAGTCAGAGACCAAGTCCTTGCAGTAAGGAGACCCATTATCACTTCACATAAATCTATGGGAAAATTCACCTCAAAGTGGAATGGACCATATGTAGTACAAGAAGCATATTCAAATGGTGCTTACAAATTTGTTGATGCAAATGGCCTAAGGATTGATCCCATAAATGCAAAATTCCTTAAGAGGTACAACCCTTGAAGTGAGATGACGCTCCATGAGGTACGAGCATAAACTACACGTTATTCTTGGCCTGCAAGAGTATAAACTGTGTATGGCACAAAAAAAACACTCTCTCAGAACTACGTTATGATTTGATCCTCTTCATTGAGGTACGTAAGTGCTTGGAATTACATTCTAAGTTCAGTTTTCAAAAACCATATTCCCACTTGATCGCTTACATGAGTGTTAAAGTTGTAAGTACCTTTTCACCAAACTTTGGACTCATGCCAAATGATGGTGACTCGATGGGGGCAAATCTCTATCAAATATGAGTTTTCTCAACAGTGTACTTGAAGTCTTCAAATAATCCAAGTATTCGAATTAGAGTCTGCAAATTCTCTAAGCCAGTAGCTTGATGTGTTCATGTCTCTCCAAATATGAAATTCAAAGTCTTCAAATAGTCCAAGTACGCAAGATGATGACTTCAAATCCTCTAAGTATGCAAGTTGAAGCCTTCAAATCCTTGAAGTGTTCAGGTTAAGGTCTTCAAATCCTCTAAGTGTGCAAGTTTAAGTCTTCAAATCCTCTGAGTACGTGAACTGAAACCTTCAAATCCTGCAAGTATATGAGATAAAGTCTTCAAATCCGCGAGTTGAAGCCTTCAAACTTCCAAGTACACCAGTTGAGGTTTTCAAAAGTATATGAGATAAAGTCTTCAAGTCCTCCAAGTATGCAAATTTAAGTCTTTAGATCTTTTAAGTACACAAGGTAATGTCTTCAGGTTCTTCAAGTATGCAAGGTAAAGTCCTTAAATTCTTCAAGTATGCAAGTTGAAGTAAATCTTTAAGTTGAAGTCTTCAAGCATATCAAGTTTGCAAATTGAAGTCTTCAAGCCTATCAAGTTTGCAAATTGAAGTCTTCAAATTCTTCAAATCTGCAAGTTGAAATCTTCAAATCTTCTAAGTATGCATGTTAAAGTCTTTAAATCTTCCAAATATGCAAATTACTCTGGTCTTTGGGTCAGGTGAAGCCTTCAAATCCTTCATGTCTTTAAATTGAAGTTTAAATCCACCATGGTTCTTCAAAGACACTAAATTTGTGAACTTCAAGAAAATCTTCAAATTTTACAAGTTGAAATCTGCAAATTGTCATTCTTATGGCGGGAATGCATAACTATTTCATTTTCACCATAAGGACGTTATTAAATTGTCATCCTTAAGGCGAAAATGTGTATCCATTCCTTTTCACAGTAAGGATCACTTCAAATTGTTGTTCTTGAGGCGAGAATGTGCATCCGTTCCTTTACGCGATAAGAACTACCATAAAGTTACCTTGTCTTTAAGGCGGGAATGAGTATTCATTCTTTTATGTGATAAGAACTACCATAAAGTTACTTTGTTCTTAAGACAGGAATGAGTATCCATTCCTTTCACAGTAAGAACTACCATAAAGTTACCTTGTTCTTTAGGCGGGAATGAGTATTCATTCCTTTGCGTAATAAGAACTACCGTAAAGCTACCTTGTTCTTAAGGAAGGAATGAGTATCCATTCCTTCGCGCGATAAGAACTACCATAAAGTTACCTTGTTCTTAAGGTGGAAATGAGTATCCATTCCTTTGCGCGATAAGAACTACTATCTAGTTACCTTGTTCTTAAGGCAGGAATGCGAATTCATTCCTTAGCGTGAAGAGAAAAACCATAAAGTTACCTTGCTTAAGGTGGGGGGATACAGATCCATCCCTTCACACCTCAAGACCAAATTCTTGTAATACCAAGAATCTTGAATTATGACCCTACAACAAAAGAAAACTAGGGACCAAGTTAACAAGGAGATACAATAATCATGTACTCTTTATTACAAGGAAGAAAAATCATCATTTTTCTTTGTAAGTATTTTTATTTTATTCTTTTCACAAAAAGGATAAAAATATTAGGGAGCATGTGATTAAAAAGAAAAAGAAAGAAAGAAAATATGATTAATCCACGAAAGAAACTATTTCGGAGCAGTCTCTTCAGGGTGAGCCTGAGACACTTCAAGAGAACTAGAGTCAGAAGTAGAGTCATCACCATCTGACCCA
>JAABOM020058462.1:0-50186 GCA_011800125.2 Solanum clarkiae | reverse complement strand
CACAACTTAGGGTTGTGGGAACCATGGGTAGTTGACTTGAGATAACCTAGGTTTTATGCATATTTATGATTGGGGTTTTGCATGTACTATCTATTTCTCTTCATGATTAATATTGTTTGGTGGTGGCCAACGCCAAACCCCTGCCTACTATCACGATCTCGACCAAGGTATTGGCGAATAGGAAAAGGAAAGTAGATTACAAGATTCAATTGATATGTTCCCATCTAATTGGCCAAACTTGACAAAGGGGAGGTTGACTGGGATAATCGGTAACTATTAGTTGGCACACCATGGTACTGACCAAGCACCATGGTGAAATTCGACTTTCACCTTCACAAAAGGGCTGGAAGAACTTAAGTTATCGTCCTGCATGTGATTCACTAATCGTAGTTATGTTACTTAGGGTAATTGAGTCAACGAGCCATAGGGAACACAAATTCCCAAGTTGTTCCCAAAATTGAGTATTTTCCCAAATTTTAATTAGTGTACATTTTAAGTTGTTCTTTGAATCACAACAAACACCCCCTATCTAGAGATTGTAGTTATAGATACTAGGAATGATTAGTAGTGAAATCTTATAGTCAAGCCCTGTATTCCCTGTGGATTCGACCCTAACCTCGATTACGTTAATTGCTGATAGCGACTGCTTTCTTATTGGAGCGTGAACATCATCAGTAATAATAGGGTGGTTAGAGCTCCTTAAGAATTATGGTATGAGTCTGCATTAGTTTTCCCGGTAAGGCTAATGTTGTGGTTAGTGCTTAAGTAAGGTGCTTATGGGTAGCCTAGTATATGTGGATAATGGTGGTAAAGAGATTCCTAGTAGAGTCCATCGGTCAGCTAGATAGGGAGTTAGGTTGAAGGAGTTTAGAATAGTAATATACTGTTCTTGATGGTTCCAAATCTTCTTGGGTTAAGAGGACTATATTAGGCAACGCCTTGATTTCTGCCTTATTAGAGTTGGAAGTTTTGAGTAAGAGAATGATAGAGTGGAGGTTGCCTCCCAAGGGGGAGATGGCGGTTATGGTACCATGTGGGTTAGGTGTATTTAAGATTGACTATTGAGTTGAGGATTGTGAGTCCTTATAGAGTGTATAGGGAGATTGGTAAGGTTGTATAAGTTGGGGATTGCCTATGGGTAGGGTTTTGTTGGTCCGGTTCTTCATGCTTCCAGGTTGATAGAATGTGTTGGTGACTCTAGTGCTATAGAATTCTTTGAAGTTATGGGTGAGGTGGAGGATAAGTTGTCTTAGAAGGAGGTTCCGGTGGAGGTGTTGGATGGGTGAGTGGAGAAATTGATTGATTGATAATGATGTAGCATTTGTTAAGACCCTTTGAAAGAGTTGTCTATTCGTATGTGTTTCTCGGAGAGCGGTGCAGACATGATGAAGCTATATCCATATCCTTTTCACTCTATTCAGACTTATGATGACATGTCAAGTCCTTTCTATGATTCCAAGTCCTATATTTCATCCACTATATCATTCATGTGCATTCATGTTTAAGTTAACAAGTTTATGATGATTTTACACTTATTTTGAGGTTTTAAAAATGATGTTTTAAAGTGTGTTGTTGCATTCTTGTTGGGGATGACCTCTTCATGATCACTCTTCTCTTATATATTTCCTTGACAGTCAGGGACGAATGTTCCCAAGGGGGAGATATTGTAACGACCCCAAAAAGTGCCCGAAAATGTGCCTTAGAAGTACCCGGAATTGTAATTTCCATATATCTAAAAATTCATTTGTTATTTTAAAAATATGACTTCATATTCTTGTTTAGGGGGTCAAATTGAGTGGAAATGGGTCTAACCCAAATTTTATAGCAACCATATCAAAATCTAAAAATCACAAATAACGCTATTTAGGAGGGTCAACTTTGAAGGGGCATATATCTTAGAATACAAAGAACTAGGTGGCCCATGACCTACCAAGTTAAATCCCTTTTAATTAGCTTTCCAACGCACTTTGCTTCAACTTTGGATGAAGGATTTATGCACATTTTTGTAGAACTCGTTCGTGCAAAAAATGCAAATTCCAGTGGCTATCCGCATCGCCTCCGCTATGCAGACCTCTGTTATTTTGGCCCTGTTTTTTGATTTCGTTCCAAGACTTTCAAGTCTTGGACCTAGTGGTTCCCACACGTGTTTTTACCTATACTTAGCCTTATTTCACCCTCATATCATCCTTAACATTTTTCAATATCCTCTCAAACACTTAGAATCATATTTCATCCTAAATTCAAGTCCCAAACTCAAGACCAATCTTAAGGATTTCATCAAGGATTTCATTCAATCTTCAAGTCTCCATTTTCAATCTTCTTCAAGGGCTCTCCAAAGTCAAATTATGGGGTGTTGAACCATTGGGTCCTTTCACCCATGGTGCCTAAGCTTCCGTTTTACTAATATTGCATGATTTAAAGTTGATTTTACATATCGGTCTTGTATATTGAGAAATTTACTGCACAGTGATTTTAGTTCATGAAAGTATGGTTGTTTTAGCATATTTTAAGCTCTAAATCTTGGATCTAACGTTATATTTAATGAGGAATTTTGATGTGAATGTCTTGGGGGGGGTGTTGCAAGGTGTGATTGATGGTTTTATCACAGATTTTCTTGCATGATTTCATCTCTAAATTGCATGGTTTTTTACCTCTATTACCCCCCTCCCCCCAAGTGTTTGATAAAATGTCCTACTAGGGTTACTTGAGGAATTGAAGGTCTAATGCATGAATTATGAGTTGAATAGTGTTATGATGATTATATGATGATGAAATGATGATGAAACAATGGTATGCATATGATGTATAATGATGAGAGGAAGTAAAAGTACATGATAACTTTATGATGATAAGAGTATGGTATTCATGAGTTGATTTCATGGAAGATAGCAATAGTGATGAAACTAACCAAGGTGAGGGGTTGGTACCTCATTAAACCAAAGTGAGGGGTTGGTACCTCATTAACCAAAGTGAGGGGTTGGTACCTCATTAACCAAAGTAAGGGGTTGGTATCTCATTTAACCAAAGTAGGGAGTTGGTACCTCATTAATCAAAGTGAGGGGTTGGTACCTCACACCAATATATGATAGTCTATTCTCACAAATATGATATGTCCTATGCAAGCATGAGTTACTTAAATATGTTTTACTTATGCATTTAACAGACATGCCATTTTTCTATACTATGCCTATTGTCTATTGTATGCATTTTGATTTTGAGGCCTATCTGTTATTGCATTGCATTCCACATACTTAGTACGTTCCAACATACTAACACATACTCTATGCCTACATGATATCACCATGTAGGAACCGAAGCCCCGCTTGAGAATTTCCATCCACGTGGCTAGTACGGTTTCACTAGGGATGTTGGTCTATGTTTCTTATGTTATGTATTGATTCCTTCTTCCTTATTGCTATTTTGACTATGAGGGTGAGCCTAGTTGCTTTGTCTTGGCCTCCGCTAGGTATCTATGTTTAGAGGTGTTGTTGGACACGTTATGTATTATGTTTGAGATTTGACTCATCTATGTTATTTAAGTATTAAACTCTCTCTCTCCCTTAGTCCTATTTACCCTTGTTCATGTTTATGATGTTTTATATTGCTTCCGCGACCAAGGATGTGTAATGATATGCTATGAGGCTTATTTGGGGTCCCTTTGGGTTACCCATTCGCCGGTCATGTCTAGGCCCTAGGCTTGGATCGTGACATACTCATGGCAGTTTGGATCATGAAAAGTTGGTATCAGAGTCCTGTGTTCATTGAACTTGTCATACCAAAATAAGTCTAGTGTAATAGTACTTTTCTACAAGAGGTTACAAGACTTTAGAAAATTATCTTGTTTTTCTTCTTTCATGATATAACTTGATTGCAATTAGTATCTGTTGATCGAAATTAATATCTAACTTCCTTCATTCTTCTTTCCACGGATGGTTGATACTATACTCAATTGTGCAAGGCTAGTATCTCTAGTGATAGAGCCAGTAGTATGAGTACACGGTAAAAGCAGAGATAGAGGTAGGGGTAGGGGGAAAAACAACACCAATTAGCATTAGAACTCAAGCAACGACTGTACTAGGGCAAGTGACACCTTCCTCACCCTAAAACCATGTTGAGAAGGAGGTCGAGATTGATGTTGAGAAGGATGTTAAGTCAAACATAGGAGCATAGGTTACAGATATTCCCCTCCCCCCACCCCCATGTCATTTGAAGTGGTTCACAACTATTGACTTTTCTGAGTGGATTGGTTGGTACTAGAGCCACTTATATTATGCCCATTACTTAGGTCCTAAGTACTTATCCTATTGTTTATACAACCTTTAAGATGGATGAGACTTTTGGTATTGATACGTTCCTCTATTATTATTGGCCTTTTTGATGACTGGAACAGAACATATGATGTTGACTATGTTCCTGAAGTTGAAACCTCTGGTGTTCCATGGTGCAAAGAGTGAAAATGTCTTTGATTTCAGCTTGGAATGCTATGGAGTAGTTACATAAGCTGGGCATAGTGCATCAACATGGGGTTGACGTTATAACTTATTAGCTACATGGTGAAGACAAACAATGGTGGTGGGCTTATATGGAGTGTCAGTCATCAGTCTTGCATCTACTAACTTGGACTCTATTGCATGCCTCATATTCAAAGAATATGTGCCTCATACTCGAAGGGATCAGAAGAAGGATGAATTGATAGCTCTTGAATAAGCCAACACATTTGTAGCTGAATATAAGCTATGTTCCATGCTTTGTCACGTTATGCTACTCAATTTGTAAACACTAAGGAAGAGAAGTTTTTATTTATTTGTAAAAGGGCCGATGTTCTGAATTGCAACTGTTGTCAGTGCATGTGTCTTCTCTAGGTAAGTGCTTCAATGAAGTGAACTACTATGTGGAGAAATAGAAAAGAGTTCAGTAGGTTGGTAGGACAAGACATTGTCTAAAAGGTCCAAGAATGTCAGCAACTATAGTGGTTCTTATTCTAAGGGTTCTGGCTAGCACGTGTACTCAGCCAATCTAATTTAGTTAGCTTAACCTACTTCTATGGGTGGTTCCTTAATAGTTTTTACTAGATGTAGTTAGTGATTCTTATGCATCAGCTAGCAATCCCTCACTTGACCGCAAATATTTTAATTGTGGTGAGTAGTCGGAGACGGTTGTTCAGCCTATTTGGATCATCATCAAGATGTTAGTGCATAGTCCTCTTCCATTGAGCCAATCCCTGCAGTTTTATAATTTCTAGAGGTATTTCATAAATATTTGCCTTATATACATCAATATCAGGCCACTAGCTTTTATATTGATTTAGAGTCGGTCACTTAGCAAATTTCTATTCATCCCTATCACATGGCTCCTGCAGAGTTGAGAGAACTCAAAACTCAAGTTTAGGAACTTCTTGATAAGGGTTTAGTTTGTCCTAGTGCTTCTCCTTGTGGTACTTTGGTACTGTTTATAAATAAGAAAGATGGTAGCATGAGAATATCCATAAAAACCATAAACAATTCAATAAAGTACCATACAAAACAAATACTCATTGCCTCACATAGATGATCTCTTTGACAAATTGTGTAATGACCCAAGCCTAAGACCTAGTCGTAACATGACAAATGAGAGATCCGAAAGTACCTCACCCCAAGCCTCTTAGCATTCATCAATCATTTATAGGTAAATGAACGATATAATGCAAAATTTAAAGTAGAGAATGGGACTGAGGGAATCATTCAAACATTTGAAAACAAAGAAAAGAGTCAACTCAAAACATAGTGTCCAAAATATATCAATCGACCTAATGACTTAGTAGGGGCTATGACATACGTAAGCTCCCGCAAATACAAAATTCATTAAAATAAGATAGAAAGTAAAAGTTTCTAACAATAACTCAAACTACCCAAATGTCTCATAGGACAAAGCATGAAGAAAAGGGTGAAATCCTTGAACTGAGGGCTCACCAAAGCTACTAGTTTTGGTCGTCAAAAGCTAGCCATATGCCGGTGGAGTGCCGATCCCTATATGGTCACATCATGTCGATAAAATAAGCATTAGTACTTTGAAATGTACTAAGTATATGAGATACAATGCAAATATGAAACCGTAATGTCATCATGCATGAAATTATAAGGCCATCATTCATAAAATTTAGTAGTTCCATACATGGAATTATGATATCATAATTCAAAACATGTTTAAACATGATCAAGAAATAAAGCTCGGTAAGAATCAATGTATTACATGAAAACACATGTAATGGAATGAAGACATCAAGTCATTAACTTGGTGGGAGAAGATCATAACCAATATATAAGACCGTGTGAGCTACTACATGTAATCCAATATAACCCCCTACAAAGGCACGGGGCGACCATTTATCGAGTGGAACTATGCCAGCTTAAGCATGTATCTTTCTTCATCATTAGGACTTTTGTTGATCCACTGGCCTAGCCTACAAGGGCTCCTATGGTGTCACATTGTTAATGGGACAAAGGGTTGCTATTAGTGTTCCCTTACTGAACCCCACCTCAATACCTCATTCGGTGCTAAGTCAATCCTATAGAATACTTTAAAATACTAGCATAATCATATAATTCTAACTTAGAATCATAAGTAGCAATATATAGGAGTATCTTATTAACTTGGGATCAACTCAACTAGCAATGTATAGGAGTATCTTATTAACTTGGGATCAACTCAACTGAGAACTGACCTTTCATATTGAGGGTCTCATAACATTATTAAGGGCTTTGCAACACATGCTTACATCTCTAACAACATTCCTAACTTTAAAACTTACTTTTTACCTTTATCCTTAACATCATACAAAATTCATCATGAGAATAGTAGACCTATGCAATGACTTGAAATCACATAATTTAATAGTATAATACATGAACATGATAAAATATGTAACTTTAGAACCAAGATTAAACATCCACATAACAGTTGAAAAACTCTAGGTAATGAAGTCATTAAAATCAACTTAATGGCCATAAGAACTCATGATATAACTTCACATTATATCATTGAGATCAAAATACATACACAATATATCATAAAAATATCATTTAATAATCATGCTCATGAGTCCCATAATTACAATAACTTAAAAAAAGGGGAAAGGAAACCATTAACGAACTTTATTGGTGGAATAAACCCACAAATCAAACTCACATACTTGTAAATGACCTTAAGGAAAGGGATAAAGAAGTTTAGGAAGAAATCTCCTAGGAAGAAACCCTAATCCTTGCCCTTGACTTAGAGATTTTTTTAGAGAAATATGAATAGAGTGAATGGGAGGGTTTAGGGTCTGATATGGGAGGCAAAAAAGCCCTAAAATGACAAAGTTGGAGGCTTGAGGTATGGGGAATGGATGAAAATATCCTTCATTAAAACTATCAGAACCCAATCCATGACCCCAATTATGGGTGTGACGACCCGAACCTAGGATGTACTAGTATGTAGGTTGCAATGCATGACATGAAAATAATGGTAAAATGATTCATGCCAAGTCTCTTGTTAAACTCAAACATTTGCAAGGGCATTAGTTAGTCATAAACAAATCAATATCATTTAACCATCAAAAGACAACTTTAAAAAGAACATAGTAGGAGACATGGGTGAACATAGTCGTGAATAAAGAATCATATTCCTTAGGAGAAACATCTTCGAAGCATGAGCAACACATACATACATGTGATCATTTGACACATGACTTTAGCCATAGAACATGAGATAATGCATAAAAGAAATAAAGAACCTACCTTTACTTGAATGCATGGTAACACACATAAACTTAGATTAGTGAGAAAACATATGTTATTATGTACAATTAAAATAGTAACATCCTTGGGTTAAATAATGCATCACTTGAGATGAAAAACCATTTTATTGTGAAAGAAACATCAGTAATCATAATGGAGACCACCTTACATACTTGAAGACATAGACATATACCTTTAGGAGCAATACCATTTGAGAGTAACTAGGGACCATAATTTGTGTGAGAAAATCATTTGAACTTGTCAAATAACGAGTCATATGAACTTTAAAACACCTTTGGACATAATATGAAGGGATCATCATAATCATCGTAGAAGGGAGCCTTGCGGACATAAGGAGAACATGAACATATGCGAGAGAATAGTTAATCGACATAAACTATGTGAGCTAAACCATGGAGTTCTGGTGTTTCTTGTACATTGGAAGAAATGAGGAGATCACTTTCCAAGGTGAACTTCTAAGATGCCTAAGTGAATACGCTCAAGCTAGCTATTAACAAAATCTCAACTAATGGGTGGTGTAGAAGTCAACCTCTACTAACAGTGACTTCTATTTCCTATAATGGCATGTAGTTATAGACGTTAGGATTCTACTAATAATTTCTTGCCCTAGCTATGGGGAGTACCCGTATTTATCCTAAGATTCACTTGGTGCTAAGTGTCTCTTATGGAATGACCATAGACATGAATAACAGAATCATCTAATATGGAGAGGTGTTCTAGTAACCCATCCCATAAGTATTTGGAACATTGCTCATCATCATAAAGATAGATCCTATGTCTTGTCTATACCTCTACTAGCGGGCTAACAACATAAAATCATAATCATAGCTAGGTGACAAAACTTAAACTTTCATAACTCATTCATTCTCATCTTTGTTAAGTCTAGTCTTATAGAGTAGACACTAAGCATGTTCATGACATACATATATGACTTCATACGGTTGCACAATTCACATAAAATTCTCACAAATTCATAACATAAATGGGTAACTCTTAACATTCAAAACCTTCATGTTCTTACATATCATAGATGGGAATCTTCCTTCTCTCATAAAACATTCCTTCATATAGATTGGGTCCAAAACTTGGAGTTTCCATGCTTAAAAACTAGAAAACATGCAGTTCATATATATCATGCACACATAAGGAAGGGTAAAATCATTTAGAGCCATTCAAATCAATCTAACACGATCCATGTAAAATCCTAGTTAGGATAAACACGAATTTGGACTCAATATGTATCATAGGCCATAACATGTTTCTAATATGCTTCATGTAACTAGGAATACATCATAAAATTGATGATTAAATAAATTTCTCAAAACTTTACAAAATACATAAACCTTGAATTCAATTTAAATTAGAGAAACTTGAGCTTTGTGGAGGGAAGGACTCCACAAATTAAACTCCCATACCTTAATCAAAGGTCTGATGAAAAAATCATAAACTTTGAAGAAGAAATCTCAAAACCCTAGATTTGCCTTCAATGGCCTTTGGAGGTTGAGAGAATTTAAGAATTGGGTTTTTAGGGGAATGACTTGGGATTAAGGCTACTAGGATAGTTTAAAACTGCTACAGGGCATATTAGGGGTCAAAATGACATAGCATTAGGTTTAGGATACAAGAGAAAGACGAAAACACCTTCTTGAAACTGGTCAGATCAAACCATGAAAGACGTAAAAAGGATGTACGATCCATACTTTGGGGTCTTATAAACCCAGGACCTTTTTTTTCTTACTTTCAAACTTTCACTATATGCACACTTTCTATGGTCCATAACTGAGTCCACAACCTCTCCTGCAGATCCTAAACCAAGATCCGGAAATAATCCTACCAGGCTCCAAAACCACGAACACTTTCGCAGTTCGTAAAACATACCACGGGCCATAAAACCCTTTACAGTTTCCTCCTATACTTGTCAAAATTTCCAATTTCCCAGGACCCCATTTACGACCCATTATTATGACCCATAAAACATTTCACGACACATAAACACTTTAGTACTTCACTTCTAAACTTCAAAATTTTCCCAACCAAATGCCGAATATACGACTATGAACCTAACCACGATTTCTGTCCTTAGGTCTCATGGTTTCATTTGAGTGACCAAATTTTTAACATTTTGCCTTAGTATCAACTTCAAACTTATAGGGCATTACAATATGCCTCCTTGGAGAAATTCATCCCCAAAAGTGAATCATGCTAGCACGATAAGAGTAAAACAAACATACATACATAACAACCCATCATGAATTCAAGTACATAAGTCAAACATCACTTTCAAGCAAGGTTTTAAAATCTTTGATGTCAAACACCATTTTAAATGCATACATAACATGTTTTCATTATTGCACATAAGATCTGAATAGTAACCAACTTCATGAATATGCATGTAGAATGAACAATAAGTCAAGGCTAAAACAAATGGTGCATGAAGGTGAACATGAAAACTACCAATTTGCTAATATCTCAACCTAACCACTTGCACCCAAACATCAACTGTAACATAATCGTTATCTTTTTCAAAGAGACATATACATACCGAGCAAAGCATTTTGGGCTCTTTCTTTTCCCTTCCTAGCATCCAGGGCATCTTCTTGTGTCCTAACTCACCACACTCAAAACAACCTTCTTATCCTATAATGCCCTCTCTAAATGCATTTTACCACACTTGTCACAATTAGGATAGAGATTTCTTTTTCTCTTGCACTTAGGCTCGAAAGTCCTAGTAGATGATGATCTATCATCATCAAAATGGGTGCTCTTTGACTCTTTTGCATCCTTTCTTGTATTTTCATCCTCAATTTGTTCTATATAAGTTATAAATCTTGAAATATTCATTTTATTTACTAGCATGGAAGTCCGACACTCTTGAACAAGAGAATGGGATAACCCCTCCATCAATTTGCTTATTCTAGCATGAGGGTTAGCAACCAATGATGGGCCTATTTTTGAGACTTGGGTGAACTTGAGGGAATACTCTATCACACTCATATTCCCTTGCTTAAGGTTGATGAATTCTTTCATTTTAGCTTCTCTCAATTCCAAGGGAAAGAAGTGATCTAGGAATGCATCTTTGAACTCTCCTCAAGAAATAGGACCTTAATCTCCATTCCTCTCACTTTCCTATTGACTGTGCCATATTTGAGCCACCCGTTTTAATTAGAAGGCCTCCAAATCTACCTTCTCCTCCGAAGTCACTCCCATAATGGCTAACACCTTGTGCACTTCATCAACAAACTCTTGAGCATCCTCCTCCACTTTTGATCCATGGAACTCGGGAGGGTTCTTCCTTGAAAAGTCCCTTACACTCGAAGCCAGAGTGAGAGCATTTGAAATATAGGCTCCTTGGTTGGCTTGATTGGCACAACTTGCACCAATATAATGAATGCAACTTAGAATTCCACATGAGTCACTTCCTCACTTTGAGGGGCTTGAGGCTTTTTCTTGGAGGGATTATCTAGAAAAGCTCAAAGAACGATCCATTAGATATAGAGAGCCTTAGAACAACTCTAAAGCATAACATATATCATGAAAGAAGTGAGACAATTCTTATACTCCTAACTATAGCCTCCTACTCATAGATGTAACACTCTTCACACCCATAAGTAAGACTCTATTTGATATAGTATGTTGGATTTCGAGGATCATTTCAAAACCTCATGCTTTGATACTAAGTTCCTAATGATCTGGACCAAGGCCCTAATCGTAATATAACGCATGAGGAACCTAAAAGTACCTTAAACAAGTCTCTTACCATTCATAAAACATATCATAGGTAATAACTTAAAGATGATGGAAAACTAAGGAAAACGACACTAAGGACCACAACATAAATCATAATAAGATAAATAACTAGATATAACCATGACATGTATCCAACAATACCTCTAACTTAGACTTGGTCGGTCAAAGACATGTTTAAGCTTACCCTCAAATACAATCATAACAAAAGAAATTATACAACTGAAAACTAAAATATTTTGATACTTCAATCTAGAAAGAAAACTAAGATATTATCCCCGAACTAGAGGACTCACCAACTCCCGTCTTTAATGATCCAAATCTATCCATGTGGAGGATATCAAGGAGCATCATCCTCTACATGATTAATTGATATAGGCATAAAAGTATGCATCAGTATTTTGAATGCATTAGTATGTAGATATGTAATGCATGACATGGAAATAATCTTGAATGATTCCTGCTAAGTCTATTGTTAAAATCAACATCTAAAAAGGCATCTGTAAGTCATAATCAAGTCAATATCATTTAAACATCAAAAGACAACTTTAGAAAGAACTTAGCAGAATAGATGGATGAGCATTGATGTGCTATCAAAATACAACACGTTTGATGTCTAAAACTTAGGATATTTGTGTGTTCTCAATGCGATTTTTATGATTTTTATGTGTTTTTGTATCTCATTTTGTAGGAAATACAAGTTGACTCAATTTTGGAAAAAATTGCAGAATTTTGCTGATTTTACGACCTACAGGACCCACTACAAGTCGTAGTCTCATCTTCGAGTCATAGAAGTTGTCTTGTATGAATGTCCAGTGTTCAAAAGCAAAGTATGAAAATGTGAAATTCAGCTATACGATCCCCAAGTACGAGTCATAGTCCCTTCTATGGGTCATAAAGGGTTATGTCGTAGCAAGTTCCAGTGTTGATCAAGATTAGACCAAGAAATACAAATGTGGACTACGAGAAGGCAGTACGAGTCATAGACCAGACTACGACTAGTACAAGTGTATCGTAGCACTGAAGTTCAAAATACAAGATGCTGACCACAAAAGCCCGATTACGGGCACACTACGAGTTGTAACTCTGAGCCGTAGCAAACGCCGACCAGTTTTTCCAATTAATTTAGAGACCCATTTGTAAATACTATAAATAGTATATTTTAGGTATTTAGCAGAAGTTTTCTCAGATTTTGAGAGAGTACACACAAAGGGACTTAGAGAGCATGAAAGTTTAGAGTTGTTTTTAGGGTTTTCCTTTGGAGATTTAATTTTGGAGATTTTGATTCACTTGTGGATTCACTTTATCTTTCAACCTTGTGATTCTAAATACAAAGTGAGTTTTATTGTTCTTCGTTCTCTTTAGGTAAGTGATTAACTATGTCTTCTATATTCATTATTTATTTGTTTGCCTAAGCTATGAGTAGCTAAACCCACAACTTGGGGTTGTGGGAATCATGAGAATCTAACTTAGAGTGCCCAGATTATTTGCACTTCTTAAGTTGGGTATTTGCATATATTAGCCATTTTTCTTCATTTTGCATGTTGTTTAATGGTCCCAACATTAAACCCTGCTTAGTGTCATGATCCCAATCCAGGTAGTGATGAATAGGAAAAGAGAATGGTTAATAAAATTCGATGATGTGTTCTCGTCTAATCAATCAAACCCGGCCAAGGAAAGGTTGACTAAGACAATGAATAATGGTTAGTTTGGCTTACTACGGAGGCCGACCAAGCCCCATAGTGAAATTCGACCTTGTCCTTTAGAAAAAGGCTGAAAGAACCTAAATTATCGTCCTATATGCAATCTCCTACAGGGTGTTAAAGTAAGCGAATCATGGGGAACACAATTACCCAAGTTGCTCTCCAATTTGATTATCTCTCTGTTTTATTAGTTTAATTTAATTTTCTACAAATCATTGCAACCCCCTCGCCTTTTAGAGAATCAAGTAGTTGATGTTTGAATTGATTATTTGTTAACCAAGTTGCTAAAGTATCGTATTCCCTATGGGATTCAACCTTAACCTTGGTTTGGTTTTTCACTTCGACGATCCCTTTGACCTTGAAATAGAGGTATATCTTGTGCGTTCATCAAACATAATTGTGAATCAGGAAATCATATACTATAGAAGAAACATCTTCGAAGCATGAAGAGGACATACATGCATGTGATCATTTGACACATTACTGTAGCCATAGAACGTGAGATAATGCATATGAGAAATAAAGAACATACCCTTACTTGAATGCATGACTAGACACATAAACTTAGATTAGTTAGGAAACTTATATTGTTATGTATTATTAAAATTGTAATATCCTTGGGTGAACAATGCATCACTTGAGATGAAAGACCATTTTATTATGAAAGAAACATTGGTAATCATAATGGAGACCACCTTACATACTTGAAGCCATGGTCATATATCTTTCGGAGAAATTCCATTTGAGAGTAACAAGGGACCGTAACTTAAGTGAGAAAACCATTTGAACTTATGAAACAATGAGTCATATTAACTTTAAAACACCTTTGGACATAATATGAGGGACCATCATAAATCATCATATAAGGGAACCTTGGGGACATG
Organism: Solanum clarkiae; assembly: GCA_011800125.2. NCBI lineage: Eukaryota > Viridiplantae > Streptophyta > Magnoliopsida > Solanales > Solanaceae > Solanum > Solanum clarkiae. The sequence continues at coordinate 36,080 of JAABOM020058462.1, read as the reverse complement.
AGGAGAACATGAACATATATGAGAGCAATAGTTAACTGATATAAACCATGTGAACTAAATCATAAATTCCGATGTTTCCTCTACACCAGAAGAAAGGAGGAGATCAAAGATCATTTTATTATGAAAGAAACATTAGTAATCATAATGGAGACCACCTTACATACTTGAAGCCATGGTCATATATCTTTAGGAGAAATTCCATTTGAGAGTAACAAAGGACCGTAACTTGAGTGAGAAAACCATTTGAATTTATGAAACAATGAGTCATATGAACTTTAAAATACCTTTGGACATAATATGAGGGACCATCATAAATCATCATATAAGGGAACCTTAGGGACATGAGGAGAACATGAACATACATGAGAGCAATAGTTAACCAATATAAACCCCGTGAACTAAATCATTAATTCCGATGTTTCCTCTACACCAGAAAAAAGGAGGAGATCACTTGCCAAGGTTACCTCTTAAGATGCCTAAGTGGATCCATTGAAGCTAGCTATTAAGCAAACCTTTAGTTTCAGGTGGTTTAGAAGTCAAAATCTACTAGTGGTGTTTTTCTATGGTGATACGTATTTTTGAGACACTGGAATTCTACTATCAGTCTCTTGCCTTATCTATGGACAGTATTCGTATTTATCATAAGATCCACTCGATCCTAAGTATGACTCTCATAAAATGACCATAGACACAAATCATAGAATCATCTAGAATGAACAGGTATTCTACTAACGCATCCCGTTAGCATTTAGAACATAGATCATCATCATAAAGATAGCTCCTAAGATTTGTCTATGCCTCTACTAGCAAGATATCATCATAAACCCATAATCATAGTTAAGGGAGCGAACTCAGACTTTTCTCATTCATTTATTCTCATCTTTGTTAAGTCTAGTCTGATGGAGTAGACAAACATAAGCATGTTCGTTACATACATATAGGACTTCATACACTTGCACATTTCACATAACATTCAAATGAGTTCATAACATAAATGGGTAGCTCTTAATATTCAGAACCTTCATGTTCTTACACATCATAGATGGGAACCTTCCTTCTCTTATAAAATATTCCTTCATACTGATTGACTCCAAAACTTGGGGTTTCCATTTTTAAAACTTGAAAACATGCAATTCATGTGTATCATGCACACAAAAGATAGGGTAAAATCATTTAAAACGATTTAAATCAATCTAACATAATCCTTGTAAAACCCTAGTTAGGATAAACACAAATTTGAACTCAATATTCATCATAGACCATAACATGCTTCTAATATGCTTCATGTAACTTGGAATGCATCATAAAATCAATGATTAATTTAATTTCCTGAAACTTCACAATATATATAAACCTAGGACCCAATTTAAAATAGAGAAACTTGTGCTCTGTGGACGAAAGGACTCCACAAATTAAACCCACATACCTTAGCCGAAGATCTATGCAAAAACTCACGAATTTTGAAGAAAACAAATCTCAAAACCCTAGATTTACCTTCAATGGAGGACCTTGGGAGGTTGAGAGAATTTAGGAATTGGGTTTTTAGGGGAATGACTTAAGAGCGGAGCTAATGGGATAGTTTAAAACTGATATAGAGCGTATTAGGGGGTCAAAATGACATAGCATTGAGTTTAGTATGCAAGAGAAAGACAAAAACATCCTTCTTAAAAATTGCCAAACCAAACCACGAAGGCCCATTTACAGGTAATAAAGGGATGTACGACCTATGCTTTGGGGTTTCATAAACCTAGGCCTCCCTTTTTTTTTCTTTTTAGACTTTCACTTTATGGATACATTCTATTTTCCATAATTTAGTCCACAACCCATATTGTAGATCCTAAACCAAGATCTAGAAACAATCGTACCAGGCTCTAAAACCACAAACCCTTCCACAGTCTGTAAAACTTACCATGGGCCATAAAACCCTTCTAATTTCCTGCTTTACTTAGCAAAATCCAAGACCCCATCTATGACACATTATTACGACCCATATAACACTTCACAACCCATAACTACTGATGTTTTCCAAGCTACACCTTCTTTTTAAGGCTAAAGTGGTCATTATCAAGATATATAATCTAACCAAGGTTAGCATCGAATCCCACAGGGAATATGGTAGACTTAGAAAATTTCAATTGCAATTCAGGTTGATTAACCAACTTATCTCCCCAAGGTGGGGTGGGGGGTGGGTTATAATAACTATGAAAAGTAATTCTAAACTAAGACAAGTGTTAAACCAGTATGAAGAGTAACTGGGGTATTATGTTCCCCATGATTTCCTAACTCATTATTACCAGATAACCAAATTCATTTCAGTGTGTAACATGCAGAACAATAAGTTAAGTTCACCAAACCATTTGGCCCATTCTAGTGGCTGATTTCACCATGTGATTTGGTTCATCTCTGCAGTGCGATATTACTAACCCTTAACTTTTATCCCAATAGAAACTCCTCTAGGCCTAGTTCAGTTGATTAGATGAGAAACATCAATCAAATCTTGTTAATTAATGTCTTTTCCTATTCATTAATATCTTGGTCCAGTTAGTAAAACTAGGAAGGTTCTAATGATGGCCACCATTAGAAAGCATTCAACACGAAAAGAATTAATTAATACATGTATGCACACTTTTTGAAGAATTATGAATTATCCGATTTTACTTTATTAGTTCTTCATGGTTCCCATAACCCTAGTTGTGGATTTAGCTACTCATGATCAGTGTAAATGCAAGACTTATGAATTTGAATAATATAATTGAGCACTTACACAAAAGAATTAAGCACAAGGAATCCAAACTCTTCAATGAGAATCACAAGATTAGAATCGAAAGATGAAATAAAGTTTTACAAGTGTTTCTCAATCTTTACCATGTTTCTCTATTGTACTTCTATTGTTCTCTTCTATTGTCTATGAATAACAACCTAAAAAACCTGTTTATAATACAAAACCAAAATGAAATAGGATAACTGGGTTAGCAGGCTCTACGAGGTACTCTACGGTCCATATAACAATTTATGGCTCGTGATCGGACTTTCGTGGACTGTTGCTTCAATTCTAGAACCATCTTCTATGACTCCCCTCTACGACCCATATAAGATTCTATGGCCTGTAGTGGGTTTCATCTGATGGACTTTTAGCAAGTCTCCACTTTCTGATCCTTAGGGTACGATACCAAGTCTACAACTTCTAAAGTCCTCTATGGCTCGTTTACATGTTCGTTGACTTAAATTTAGAAATCAACCCTTCACTGGAATTGCACACAAAACCATCCTTACAACTTGTAGAATACTCTACAGCCCGTAAAGATGTCGTGGAACTTCACTTTCAGTAACTTCCGCACACTTTGCCCAAAAATAGTGCCAACCCTAAAATCCTGCAATAAAACATAAAAAAACACATCAAACCTACTAACATCGCATTTAGAACACACAAAATTCTAAATTTTAAGCATCAAAAGTACTGTATTTTGATAGCATATCAACACCTTCAACTTAAAATTGTTTCTTGTACTTAAGCGATGGACTTTATCTACATAAGCAACACAATAACGCATAGAACTCAATCTAATAACATATATCACATCAAATTCAAGAACTAATACTCATATTACTTTCAAAATGCATCAGATATCTAGTAAGCAAACCCACAGAAATCAATGCATGTGAAAACACAACTATGACAAGAAAAGTAATGATTGACAAGCCACACTTTCTAATTAATCTCATGTTAGCAATACAATGTAAGTGTCCTCACAAAAGGAAGTCTCATATCTCATTCAAATTGATATTTTCAGGTATAACCGTAGGACTATGCAAAATCACTCACCCTCCCAAAAGACATTCAAATATCATGTTCAATACAATAAGCTTTCCCCTACACTCTTGACTTTGACCTTTGACTACCTGGACTAGGATCACTTAAGGACTTTACTGGCTTATAACTTAGGCTCAGGGGGCTTTGGTATGATTTTTTGGGATTATAGTGACTAAAGTCCCTCCGTGACACTATATTTTTCTACACTTTTTCCCCACCAACCGTGTTACTTTATATCTTATTCTCCCTTTCTCCTGTTTCATACTTTTCTCGATGTTTTCTTTTCGTTTTTCAACTTTTTGCCTTATATTTGCACTTCATTTTTCTTCTTAATTCATTGCAAGGCATCACTCATTTTTCTTGCACCCAATACATATTTTTTTCTCCTTTTCTAAGTATTACTAACTTTCTCCCTTATTTTGTGTTTACGCTTACACCAACCATCCTTAACTTATTTGGCCTGAGTTGAGGTGTACATTATCCAATCTAGGAACCAGGGCCACTTTTGGTAGCCACCCTCAACTTAGACTTTTTGCCTCAATCAAAGTACACAATGTTCAAGGAAGGACCAGGGCCAATTTTAGGATTTTACATCTAATAAAGCTAGGTTATTAGGTTTATATAAAGAAAAGGTACATGCAAGGCTCAAACATTAGGATCAAGGGATTTTCACATATTTGGTTGGTTATTTAGGGTAAGTGGACTATTATGAACAACAACCTAAGATCCTTTCTTAACCAACTAGCCTATAGTCTAAATCATAGTAATAGGACAAGTTCTGAATTGAAACACAATACATGAATTTAGAAAAGAAAGCTCATACTAACATGACACATATTACACTATCAACACAGACTCTTAGATCGTGCTTTTTATCTCAATTCTTATCCCCACATATCAAAACAAGCACTGTTAACACAATTAAACATGCATGGTTTCTATCTAGACTAACTAATCAAAAAAAAAATTGGTGGGTATTATTTTTCACAAAAAAGCACAAAAAACACATCTATGCCATAGATATCAGTATTATATGCTATCAGTACTACCTACACATCCTAAATATGCTGGTTCAACAGAAATTAAATATCCATGGGAAAAAAATAAAGTCAAGAAAATCTCTAGGATTCAAAATTTGGGATAGTTATAGGCCAAGACTACTCAGACTCCACTAAGTCCTATAACTACCCACACCCTATTGAAAAAGAGGTGCATTATCCCTAATGCACACCAAAAATGAAAAATGAAGTATTGGGGTCAAAAAAGTATACTTGGATGCCAAAGAACCAGTCTCTGGCTGAAATTGGCCACCCTTAACCTGCCTGGTGGCATCTTCAGTGCTAGAACTATAACCTGAGGGGCCATCAACCCTCACCTCTCGAGCTCATGAGCTTTTCGTATTTTGTCCTCCTACCTGGACTACCGCATGACAAGCTCTAGCTTCTTATCCTCTATCAGCCCCCCATGCAACCTCACTGTGTCTGGATCATTATTAATACAGGGTCTCTTCTCGTGGAAAGGCTATAAAGGCTCCTCAGGAGCATACAAATCCATAACTGGCACTGGGGCAATAGTCTGTAGGTATGACACCGGTGCGGCCAAGTTTGCTATCATGTCATCCTGGATCCATCTGTAAGGCCGTGATATCTGTTGGTTTGTTGTACTCAGGCTCTGCTAAACTCACAGCTCAAAAGCATCAATATAGGTATCCACGACTGTAAGTCAATCCTGAATAGAAGCAATTGTGTATGCCTGCATGTGTCCCTCAGACTCTATAGTCGCTTAGCAGACCCAGGGCTTGATTTGCTAAACTAACTGAGTCAATATAGACTTTGTATGGGCTACTCACTGTGCCATGGCCTGTATGGATGCCATAGTTACGTAAACCATGTCGATAGGTGATGTCTATGTAGGAGTGGCCTATGGTGCAGGAGTAGTAGTAGTGAAGTCCCTCTCCATAACTGTCTTAGTCTGTGAGGACCTCTTCTTTGTAGCAGCAGTGGTGGTGGGTGGAACCTCAGGATGTGGCTTTGGCCTGAACATCTTGGGCATAGGAGCTGGCTGGTATAGTGCTTGCCAGATTGCCACTGAGTTCTCCTCAGCCTTAATTAGGCTGGCATCCGAAGTGCGCTGGACCTCAATCAGTGATTCCAACATATGTAGACTCTCCACTCTCGATTCTAGACAGAGTTTGTAGATCAAGCAAGGAAAAGGGATGGAGGTAGACCTCTTCAAGGTTGCCTTATGGATCTGCTCTACAATAAGGATAACCCTATCAATCTCACAGCTAGCCAAGATACTTGGAACTAGAAGCACACGGTCCGACATCAATATGTTGTCTGCAAGCGTCAATTGAATCTATGATCTCATAATAGCCTATCAAAATTTAGCGGGAAAGCTAAGGGATGCCTTCATAATGGCTGTGGCTACCCATGCAGGGTCCGGGCCCTACTCGACAATCAAACCTACCACCTATCTCATCAAGCTAGATCAACAACTCTTGTGTCTCATCAGAACCACGTCCTTGGTCTGCGCTACTCTGTTGTGGATCTAGGGGCTGGGAACTCGGGCTTGAATGACAAGTGGTGGATGGTAGTCTCTGAGATATCCACTTGCTGGCCCCTCACTCTAGTGTGCATCAGTCTGGGCTGAACGAGGGACTTCTTCCCCTTGGGAAGAGTGCTAAGAACTGTGGCTACGTATGATGCATAAAACTCCCAAACCATGGTCGAAGAGTACATCCCTGATGCTTTGGTCAGTCACTGGAGCCTGTATCTGCATATGGTATCCTGGAGACTGAGGACACTGTCTAAATTGGAGGAAATAATCCGGGACTCCTCATAAATAAAATGGACTAGTTTTGCCCAGTCATTACTTTGTATGCCCTCCATGTAGATATCTTGCGTGCCCACAACACACCACTGACTGGTGAGAGCATTTGGTGGTGATGGTGAATGCTGTGGTGGTATGGCCGAGGACTCTGTCTTTGACTCGTCCCCGGATCCTGACTCTGAGTCTGACTCCTCTCTGGATGGAGTTATCTGAATGGAGCTGCTATTGTTATTACCTCCCTTATCAGACTAGAGAGTGCAAAAAATAATAACATAGGTTTGGGTCTTCCCAAGTCAGGTGGCAGCCTGTGTATGTGGTCTATCAGCATCCGGGTTTAGTCAGATACAGAGCTTCTCAACTGATCCACTAACCTCAGGGGTCTCCTCCTCCGCCAAGGTCTTATCTCTAAGTCTCCTATGTATGGCTTTAATATCCTCACATCTCGGCTTTGGAGATACTACTTGAAACATATACGTTTACATAACATGGTTAGCCCCACAGGTCAAGAAACAAAATGCATAAATACATCAGCCTTGGTTACAGACGGGTTTATGAAAGCACCTTTACGGGCCATATTGACAACTATGAGCATAGAAGGCTCTCGTAGAAACAGTTTCCACAATTTTTTGTTACTGAAATGGCATCTACGAGACAAAGTATGAAGCATAGACAGATCTATAAGTTGTAGACTGAGTCATAGATGATTCCAGTGTCTAGACTTTTGCAGGCAGGGATCTTCGAGATCTTTCTATGAGCCATAGAGTATTCCATGACTCGTAGAAGGTCTCGTCTGATGGATTCTCAGAAACATTAGGTTTCTGGATTTTTATACGAAGGGAAATTATAGCCTACAAAAGTTTCCATGGGTCGTAAAAGACCCTCGTACCACAGAAAAACTAGTGGCCTGATTGTCTGAGCCCATCAACATGGACCCCATATGACATTTTCAACCATAGTTTCAGCATCAAAGCAATACACACACACCTCACATAGCTCATATCAAAATAGCCAACACCTGCATGTACATTTCAATATATACCCCATCAAAAATCATTTAACATGCTTTCCCAAACATACAGACCCCGTTTGAATGAATTTACATCAAAATCACACACACATGCCATCACATACTGAATTATCAATGTACATAATCAAATTAATTCAATGATATGTGATCACATTGATTTTTCCCACATCATTCAAACACAAGGATAAGGTAAACTTACCAATTTCCAGCCTAAACACATACTTATACGTTGGCAACTATACATTTCAATTTTCAAACATAATAATAGCACACATGGGTTCATGGCTTGAATTACCATACCCGTCAATTTAGGTTCAACCTAATCAAACAATACTTGGTAAGTAAAAAGGTTTTTAAAGACCAAGAACTTACCAAATTGGATGACCAAGTTGTAGAGGTTGAAGAGGAAGTGAGGCTGTGAAACCCTAGGGCTTCACAGAGATGTGGTCGAAAAATGGTGGGGAGGATTCTCGCTAGTGATCAGAGCAATATGGGAGGGGGGTTCATCGATTTTGACTCATAATTTAGGGAAACATAGGGTCAAAATATTTTTACCCCCTTATTTATAAGTTGCCAAATCAGTCAAAACTAATTGGCCCAGACTCTACGAAACCTCGATTACAGGCCATATAGTGTTTTATGGATTGTAAATCATGGTTTCGTAGTAGGTTCGAGCCTTAGTTTTGAGGATTGGATTTCATGGACTAGTCCACAAGTCATAGATATTAATACAACTCATAGAGACGATTGTAGAAACCCCAACATTTAATCACAAATTATAAAACTTACATGGGGTCCATGAGCCACATTCATGATCCGTAGTTTATTTACAGGTGGTAAAGTTGGCTAGTGGACTGGAGTACATAATGTTTTGCTCATTGGAAGTCTCTATGAGATGGTGTATAGGTCATGGATTGGCGTACGACCTATAACACCAGTCATAAAAGCACCTCTTGGTTTCTTTTCAGCCAAGGATGGCTGACTCAGCCATGTACCTGTGCACATTCCTCACAGAATATACTATTACCCTATATGTAACCAGTCCAATGTCCAAAATTACAACCAAAATGCATGAAAGTAAACTACCTAATATTACATCAAAAACCTTGTGTTGCCTCCCATGTAGCGCCTGATTTATTGTCGCGGCACGACATGGACGACTTGGTTACTCAGGCTTCACCAAGTGCCTAAATATCCTTCTTCAAGTCCTCTGGCATCTTCATTGACTGACAGATATTGAAGACAACTTTTTCATCATTTAATCTAAACCTGAGTTAGCCGTCTTTCATGTCCACTAGTGCTCGACCAATGGCTAGGAATGGCCTTCCTAAGATGATCGGGACTTCAAAGTTGACTTTGCAATCTAGGATCACAAAGTTTGCAGAGAATATGAATTTCTCAATTTTGACAAGAACATCATAGAGTATGTCACAGGCTTCTTCGTTGGCGATCAGCCATCAACAATCGCGTGCTCGTCGGAGTGGAGGCTCCTGGTCCTAGCTTCTTGAAGACCACAAGGGGCATTAGATTCATGGTGGCAGCGAGATCACATAATGCCCTTATGAACTCCACATCTCCAATAGTTTAGGGTATGGTAAAAGCACCAGGATCTTCTCGCTTTTGCACCAAGGACCTTATGGAAAATGCACTACAATATTGGAGATCTTGGGAGAGATCGTGACACACAATGCGCTTCTTCGTAACTAGGTCCTTTGTAAACTTCACATACCCACGCATCTTCTCCAACACCTCAATGAAAGGGATGTTGATAGAGAGTTGTTTCAGCATGGAGAGAAAGTGTTTGAACTTACCCTCTTCTTCCTTCTTTTTAATTCTCTAAGGGAAGGGACAAAGAGGCTTAGGAATAGGCTTCATCTTCTGTGCTTCCTCTGCAACATCACTCACCCTATCCTTGACACGATCAACTCCCATATCCACATCATTGACCTCAACTATTTCCTCTCGAACATCATCCTCGTCTACTGGCGTGAAGGATCAATAGTACTCTTGTCACCACGTGTAGTGACTACTATGCACTGCCCTTCATTCTTAGGATTCTAAACTATGTTTCTAGGTAGTGTACCTCTATAAGGGTAGTTGAGTTGAGTTGAGTTGACACTTGATCAGATTGTTTCTCAAGCTGTTTGATAGAAACAAAACGAGACACAATTTTATGATTTATGTTGGAGATGTTGGATTTCATCCCCCTTAAAGTCTCATCTTGTGTATTAGCTCTCTCCAACAGGCGGTCAAACATCTCCTCAATTCTAGAACTACTAGCACCGATATCGCAATTATATGGTGGCTCATAAGGAACATTTTTGTAGCCATCTCTGCAGCCCTAATTTGCATCTCTGTCTTGGCCTTGATTCCTATCATAGTAATCTTCACTATTGTCTCTGAAAGCACCATATCTATTATAGTTTCGACCTTGGTCTCCTTGACCTTGCGCCAACAGTCCTGATTGGACCCTTGGGCGTTGATTCGAAACCCCCCCTTCCCTGTCTGATTAGAAATGAAACACATGTCCTCATCATAGTAGGGATCATCATATATGGCTGCTCGTGGAGGCTAATGAACAACTGCATTAAATCATTCCTGATTTTGCTTCATCATCACCTTCATCTCTGTACGAATTAGAGCAAGCTCTTACATTATCTCTTTATTTAGTTTAGCTTGCTCAGAACCAATACTGACAGCATACAAACTTTTGGTAGATGCCCTATCTCTTTGCCCACTTGCACAATTTCTCTTGAGCACCTGTTCCATCCTCTCTACAATTATTGCAAATGGTTGATCTAAGAACATGGCTGCCATGATGGTATCAACATAGGCTTGACTATTCTCATCCAGGACATGGTAGAAGATCTCCACCAAGGCATCATCAATAATTTTGTGCTTAGGGACACTCCTCAAGCATTTTGTGAACCGCTCCGATGCAGTGTTGATCGAGTCACTAGGAAGTTGCTCAAAGTTGTTGTTTTGATCTTTCAACTTAAACTTCTTCGATCACAGGAAGTACCTCTCCGGAAAAGCCTTCTGCAACTTAGCCCAACTTGTGATCGAACTCTATTACAGCTCGGATAGCCATAATGCTGCATCGATTGTCAGAGATAATGGGAAAATATGAAGTCCCACAACATCCATCGAAAGATTCTGTGTTTTTATTACACTTTTGCAAACAAAAGCAACATTGCATAGATAACTATGTAGATCCTCTGATGGTAGGCCCACAAACAATCCATGGTTCTACAGTATCTGAAGTAATTCACTCTGTCACGACCCAAGCCTAGGGCCTAGACATAACACGGCAAATAGGGACCCAAAGGGACCCCAAAAAAATCTCTAGCATATCATATACACATCCTTGGTCGCGAAAGCAATTAAATAATATTAAGAGAATAGAAATAAGGATAAAGGGACTAAGGGAAGTCTTTTATATCATAAATCATCAAAAGATTCAAAACTTAAAACATAAATATATAACTTGTCCAACAGCACCTCTAGCATAGATTAGGCGGAGGCCAAGACAACTTTCCGGGTTCACCTTCATATGCATAAGCATCTAAACAAAGAACAGAGTCTTTACATAACATAGGATAAATATCTATTGTCCTCGGGGTTGGGGACTCACCAAGCTTGCTTCAAGAGATAGTACTAGCCACATGTAGGAGGAGGATGATCAAGTGGAGTTCCGGTTCCTACATGGTAACATCATGTAGGCATAAAGTATGCGTTAGTACGTTCGAATGTACTAAGTATGTAAGATGTAATGCAATGAGAGATAGACAACATAATCAAAATGCAAATACATAAGCAAGAGATGGTATATTAGCGACATGACATGCATGATCAATGCTTGAAGTAAAACATGCTTATATAGAATATATGCATGTGTAGTAAGAGACCATTATTATGGAATCCAAGGCCTACCACCCCCTTGGAGAGGTGATTGAGGTTTCAACCCTCAATTGGTGATGGTAGTCACACCCTGCCATCTATGGTGATTGAGGTATCGACCCCTCAATTGATTGATGGTAGTCACACCCTGCCAACCATGGTAATTGAGGTATCAACCACTTAATTGGTTAATGGTAGTCACACCCTACCATCCATGGTGATTGAGGCATAGCATCCCCTCAACAAGGTGTGGTCACTTGCAACACTATAGATAATTTTCATGAAACCAGTACATAAATACCTTTCTTTCATCATCATAAAGTCATTCAAATCATAGGTCATGCACTAGATCATTAATAACTCTAGAACCCTAAACTGGACATTTTATCAAACACTTGGTAGGTGTATAATGCTAGTTCAAAATCATACATTCAAGAGTGAAATCATGTGAAAAATGTAATGTAAATCAATCCACCAACATTTTTTAACACCCTTATTCAAGATACAGTAAAACCATTCATTAAAATCTCATCATAGAACATAGGTTCATAGCTCAAAATATACTTAAACAACCCACATTTCATGAAAACCCTGACATAGTTTATAATCAAATTCATAGTAAGAATATTCGTAAGTAAATCAACTTGAAAACATGTAATTTTTATAAAAAAGGAAGGTTGGGCACCATCGGTGAAAGGACCTAATGGTTAAAACTACATACCTCAACTTTGGAGATTCCCTTGATGAAGATTGAAATGAGAACTTGAAGCTTGAGAAAATTCCTTAACATTCGGAATGAGTTTGGGACACTTGAATATTAGAGAAATATTTTTCCAAGTGTTTGAGAGAGTTTTGGGGGATGTCTTGAACGATATGAGGTTGGAAAATGACTAAGTATAGGTGTTTTTACGCATGAGAAGGCTTAGGCCCAAGACCCAAAGGCCTCAGACGAAAAAGAAATAACTGGCAACATTTAACAATGGTCCACGCCCTGGCCGCATCGCTCCAGGGGCGCGAATCGACACTAGATAAGGAATTTTTGGGAAAATGAAATTTTGATACGGTTGCTCTAAAATCAGGGTTAGGCCCATTTCCCACTCAATTTTCCCCCCGATCATGAATATGAAGTCAGATTTTCGATATCATACTTAGAGTTTGAGATATATAGAAATTACGATTATGGACAATTCCAAGGCACATTTTGGGACACTTTTTGGGGCATTTCAATATCTCCCTCTTGAGACCATTCATCCTTGAATGTCAAAGGAACATATATGAGAGAAATAATCAAGATGAGTTCAGCGCAACACATGAATGCAATAATGCACTTAAACACCATTTCAAAATTTCAACACAAGTGTCAAAATCACCACGAGTTTGTCAACATAAACATGATTGCATGTGGTGACATAAAGGCTGAAACATAAGACTTCAAATAACAGAGGGGACTTGAATTAGTGCCTTAGGTTTGAGTAGAATGGAAGAGATAGGGATATTGCTTTTGCATGTCTGCCTCGGCTTCCCTTGTAGCACTCTCAACTTGTTGGTTTCTTCAAAGGACCTTGATGGAAGCAACATCCTTATTCCTCAACCTCTTCACTTGTCTATCCAAAATTTCTATCGAAACCTTTTCATGAGTCAAATTGTCTTCCATAATACCCACAACTTCAAGAGGCACAATGGAACTTGGGTCACCCACATACTTCCTCAACATAGACACATGAAAGACCGGATGAACCATATTCATATCATTGGGCAACTTCAACTCATAGGACACCTTACTAATCCTCCTCAACTCTCTGTAAGGACCAAAAAATCTTCGACTCAATTTACCCTTCTTACCAAAACGAACCATACCCTTCTAGGTAAGACCTTCAAATAGACCCAATCACCAAGCTTAAATTCAAGATCCCTTCTCTCTACATCAGCATATGACTTTTGACGACTTTGGGCTATTTTCAATCTTTCTCTTATTAACCTTACCTTCTCCATGGCCTCCAAAACTAGATCAAAACCCAACAACTCCATCTCCTCTACCTCAAACCATCCAATTGGGGACCTACAACGTCTACCATAGAAAGCCTCAAAAGGGGCCATACCAAGGCTAGAATGATAGCTATTGTTGTAAGCAAACTCAATGAGTGGATGATGATTATCCCAACTAACCTTAACCTCCAAAACACAAGCTCTAAGCATATCCTCAAGAGTTTGGATAGACCTTTCGGCTTGGCCATCTGTTTGAGGGTGAAAAGCCGTACTAAGCTTTACCTTTTGGTACGAAGATATCTTTGGAAGGATATCCAAAAGTGAGAAGTGAATTGAGTACCACGATCTGATATGATAAACAAGGGCACCGCATGCAATCTAACCAATTCATGAATGCACAATTTAGCATAATATTCAGCACCATAAGTAGTCTTAACCGGTAGGAAATGAGACAACTTTGTCATCCTATCAACCACAATCCAAATGGAGTCAAAATGCTTCCTAGTGTTAGGAAATCCAACCATAAAGTCCATGTTAATTTCCTCCCACTTCCGAGTAGGAATCTCTATATCTTGGGCTAGGCCACATGACTTTTGATGTTCGGCTTTGACTTGTTAGCAATTATGGCAAACAGATACAAACTTAACAATATCTCTCTTTATACCACCCCACAAAAAGCTTGCCTCAAATCTCTATACTTTTTTGTAGAACTAGGGTGATAGAGTAGGAAGAACTATGAGCCTCATCAAGAATTATCCCTCTCAAGTCATCAACATTAGGAACACACAACTTAACTTGGTACCTAAGGGAACTATCTCCCCCTTGGGAGAAAACATCCACCTTGCCATCTCTCACCAAAGCCTTCAATTCTAACAAGGCAGGGTCAAGATCTTGCTTTACCTTCACCTCCTCAATTAATAAAGATTTGGAACCATCAATAACAACCCCACCATTATCAACGTCCTCCAAACTAACTCTCAATCTAGCCAACCAATGGACCTCTCTAGCCACCTCTTTGCCACTATCATCAACATGAGCTAGGCTACCCATAGACACCCTACTCAAAGCATCAGCCATAACATTAGCCTTACCGGGATAATAATACACACTTGTATCATAATCTTTATGAAGCTCGAACCACCTTTGTTGTCTCAAGTTGAGGTCTTTTTGGGTGAACACAAACTGGAGACTCTTATGATCGGTAAACATATCAACATGCACCCCATACAAATAGTGACGCCACATTTTCAAAGCAAATACCATTTTAGCCAACTCATGATCATGGGAAGGATAATTATTTTCATGCACCTTAAGTTGTCTAGAAGCATAGGCTATCACCTAACCACTTTGCATCAAAACACAACCCAAACCAATTCATGAGGCCTCACAATACACAACAAATCCTTTCAACCCTTCTGGTAGAGACAAGATAGGAGCAAAGACAAGCTTATCTTTCAAAGTTTGAAAACTCTTTTCATACTCATCGGTCCTCACAAATTTAGCCTTCTTTTGAGTCATCTTAGTCATAGGAGAAGTAATAGAAGAGAACCCATTCATAAACCTCCGGTAATAACCTGCTAAGCCCAAGAAGCTTCTAATATCTGATGGAGTAAAAGGTCTAGGCTAGTTTCTAATCACTTTCATCTTTTTAGGGTCCACCTTAATACCATCCACTGACACCACATGACCTAGGAATACAACCTCTTTCAACCAAAATTCACATTTCTCATATTTAGCATACAACTTCTCTTCCCTCAATTTTTATCGCACAACCCTCAAATGACTCACATGCTCCTCCTCACTATGGGAATAAATCAAGATATCATTAATAAATACCACCATAAACAAATCAAGATAGGGCTTGAAGACCCTATTCATAAGATTTATGAAGATAGCCGGTGCATTGGTCAACCCAAAAGACATAACCACGAATTCATAGTGCCCATACCAAGTTCGGAAGGCTGTCTTTGCAATGTCACACTCCCTCACCTTCACTTGATGATACCCGAATCGAAGATCAATGTTAAAGAAGTGACTATCCCCTTGAAGTTGGTCAAGTAGATCATCAATCCTTGGTAGAGGATACTTATTCTTGATAGTAACTCTATTAAGTTGTCGGTAATCAATGCACCTTCTAAGAGAACCATTCTTCTTCTTCACAAACAACACCGGTGCACCCCAAAGAGATTGTTTAGGCATAATATAACCCTTCTTCAACAAGTCCCTTAATTGCTCCTTCAACTTATTTAACTCCGCCGGGGCAATACGATAAGGGGGAATAGAAATAAATTGAGTATCGAGAATGAGCCCTATGCCAAAATATATTTCCCTTTTGAGAGGAACACCAGAAAGCTCACTAGGGAAGACATCTAGGAACTCATTAACCACCGAAATCGACTCTATGGGATAGACATCGGACTCAACATCCCTAACCCTCACATGATGATCTAGAGACACCTTAGAAATCAATTTTTAGGCTTTAATGCAAGAAATAAACCCACCCTTAGCCACTACATCATGACTCTCCTAATCAAGGATGGGTTCATTAGGGAATTGGAATTTGACCGTACAAGTTCTATAATCAATAGAAGCATAGTATGCGTGTAACCAATTCATCCCAATAATGAGATCAAAATCCACCATATCCAACTCAAAAAAATAACAAGGCAATATTTTATGCAAAAAGAAAACGGGATAATTCCTATAGACATTTCTAGCAATAATGGATTGCCAACCGTAGTAGACACTTCATATGGCTCACATAACATTTCGGGTTCAACATGAAACTCTTTGGCATCAAAAGGAGTAACAAAAGAAAGAGTGGCACCCGGGTCCATTAATGCATACACATCAAAATCAAAGACTTTTAACATATTAGTGTTGATATCGGGTACCTTATCTAACCCTTGCCTCCCTTAAAGAGCATAGAACCGATTGTGCCTTGGAGCACCACCTTGTTGACCTCTCGTTCCTAAAGGAATCGAATTTGCACCTCGCCCTTGTGGATGACCATCTCTACCCTTATTTTGAATACGAGGAAAATCAATCTTCTTTTGATCCACTTCTCCAGAACTCAAGCATGCATTAGTGTTCCTTAAGCATGGGTCATTGTGGCCTCCACCACATCTTGGGAAAATAGCGTTAGGCACCACACCAACACCACCTTGGACCCTTGGGTTTTCATTAGCAAACCTTCTATTAGGAGCATTTTAAGACCCTTGGCCTTGATGAAATCGACCACCCTTGGGACATTGGAACCTTCCTTCAAAGCGGGCCTTCTTATCCTCAATACCCCTTCTCTTTCTCAACTTTTCCCCTTCCAATTGTTCGGAATAAGTCATGAGGCGGGGCAATTCCATATCACCAATCAACATGGTGGCACGATATTCTTCATTTACCAAGTCGGACACATCCATCACAAACTTGTTAATTCTAGACCTTGGGTCAGCAACCAATTGTGGAGCATATTTGGCGAGTTGGTTGAACTTGAGGGCATACTCCCTTATATTCATAGAGCCTTGCTTAAAATTCATGAACTCCATTATTTTGGCCTCCCTTAGCTTAAGAGGGAAGAACCGATTGAGAAATATTGCCTTAAACTCCTCCCAAAGAATCACATTGTTGTTCCCCTTCTCCTCTTTTGATTGGCTAAACCAAATTTGAGTCACCCCCTTGAGTTGGTAAGCCGCCAACTCCGCCTTCTCCTATGATCTCACACCCATAATAGACAACACCTTATACACCTCATCAATGAATTCTTGAGGGTCCTCATCCACTTTAGACCCATGGAATGACAGTGGGTTCATCCTCATGAAATCCTTTAACCTCGATGCCAGAGTAGGATCATGAGGGGCTTGGGCCCCTTGGTTGATTTGATTAGTCATAGCTTTAGCTACCATGGTGATAGCATCCCAAAACTCTTTATGAGTCAGTCTTTCTTTGGGTGTACGAGCTCTTATTCCTCTTGGGATAGACATCATCTAGCATAGAAAATAGGATTCATTAGGGGAAAGCCTTACCTTAACTCTTATAGCACGATATGGATCAAGAAGAAGGGAAACATTTCCCATAACGACTCATAGCCTCTTACTCATAGTTATGGTGCACTTCACAACCATGAATAAGACTCTAATCATCGTGGTATGTTAGATATCGGGATCATTAATAACTTAGTGCTCTGATACCAAGTTTTTCACAACCCAAGGCTAGGGCCTAGATGTGACATGGCGAATGGGGACCCAAAAGGACCCCAAACAAGCCTCTTAGCATATCATTTACACGTCCTTGGTTGTGAAAGCAATTAAATGATATTAAGAGAATAGACATAAGGATAAAGGGACTATGGAAAGTCTTTCAGAGCATAAATCATCAAAAGAGTCAAAACTCAAAGGATAAATACATAACTTGTCCAATAAGACCTCTAGCATAGATTAGGCCGGGGACAAGACAACTTTTCGGGCTCACCCTCATAGTCATAAACATCTAAACAAAGAAAAGAGTCTTTATATGACATAGGATCAATAGCTATTGTCTTCGGAGTTGAGGACTTACTAAGCTTGCTTCAAGAGATAGTACTAGCCATGTGGAGGAGAATGATGATCAACTGGAACTCTGGTTCCTATGGTAACATCATGTAGGCATAAAGTATGCATTAATATGTTTGAATGTACTAAGTATGTAGGATGCAATGCAACGAGAGATAGACAACATAATCAAAATGCATATACATAAGCAAGAGATGGTATATTAGAAACATCGCATGCATGATCAATGTTTGATGTAAAAAACACTTATATTGGACATATTACGTGTGTAGTAAGAGACCATCATTATGGAATCCAAGGCCTATCATCCCATTGGAAAGGTGATTAAGGTATCAACCTCTCAATTGGTTCACACCCTTCCATCCATGGTAATTGAGGTATCAAACCCTCCAATGGTTGATGGTAGTCACACTTTCCATCTATGGTGATTGAGGTATCCACCCCTCAATTGATTGAATGTAGTCACACCCTGCCATCCATGGTGATTGAGGCATAGCACCCCCTCAATAAGGTGAGGTCACTTGCAATACTATAGATACATTTCATGAAACCAACACATAATTACCTTCTTTTAATCATCATAAAGTCATTCAAATCATAGGTCATGCAATTGAATATCAATAACTCAAGAACCCTAAATCAGACATTTTATCAAACACTTGGCGGGTGTATAATGCTAGTTCAAAATCATGCAATTCAAGAGTAAAATTATGTGAGAACACTTAGTGTAGATCAACCCACCAATACTTGGTAACACCCTCATGCAATATACATTAAAACCCTTCGTCAACTCTCGTCATAGAACATAGGTTCATAGCTCAAAACATGCTTAAATAGCCCACATTTCATGAAAACCCCAACATAGTTTATAATCAAATTTATAGTAAGAATACCCATAAGTAAATCAACTTGAAAGCATGTAATTTGTATGAAAAGGAAGGTTGGACACCATGGGTGAAATGACCCAATGGTTGAAACCCATATACCTTAATTTTGGAGATTCCATTGATGAATATTGGAATGAGAACTTAAAGTTTGAGTGAATTCCTTAAGATCTAGAATGAGTTCGAGACACTTGAATTTGAGAGAAATATTTGTTTAAGTGTTTGAGAGAGTTTTGGGGGATGCCTTGAATGATATGAGGTTGAAAAATGACTAAGTATAGGTATTTTTACACATGGGAAGGCTTACGACCAAGACCCAAAGGCCTTGGACTGAACAAGAAAGATCTGGAAACAATTAACACTGATCCGTGCCCTGGCCTCATTGCACCAGGTATGTGGATTGACACTAGATAAGGAATTTTTGGGAAAAGAATTTTTGATACAGTTTCTCTAAAATCGGGGTTAGACCCATTTTCCACTCAATTTTTTCCCTTGATCATGAATATAAAATCGAATTTTTGATATCACATACAAATTTTGAGATATATGGAAATTCAATTATTGGACATTTCTGAGGCACATTTTCGAGCATTTTTTGGGGGGTTTCACACTCGAAACTACGAACTTTGTGTTAGTTGGTAGTGGTGGTATTACAATAGCTCCAACAACCTCCATAGCCATAGATGTTGATTCCACTAGTAAGCTTTATCATTAAAGTCCTGTGGCAGTGGAGAAAAGTCCTCAAGAGGAGGTGGGTTGTCATTATTTGCATTCTTATTCTCATCCCGGTACAGAGCTATATTTGCCGCATTTTTTGCATTCTTAGGCCATATTTCTATGTCTTCTCTGAATCTTTGGTTCAAACGAAGTTAAGGATATTCTTGACTTCTGGTATTGGGCATACACTATATCTATACCCTGTGAAAAACAAAAACAACAAAAAGTGTAAAATAAGAGAAATAAGGATTAATTCCCAAATTACTTGACTTAGACAAGTCTAGAGGTATTCCCTGGAAATGGCATCAAAGTCATGATGTTGCCCAAGCTACACCTCCTTTTTGAGGCTAATGTGGTCGTTATCAAGATATATAACCTAACCAAGGTTAGGGTCGAATCCTAGAGAATATGGTAGACTTAGAAAAATTCAATTACAATTTGGGTTGATTAACCAACTTATCTACCCAAAGCGGGGGGAGGGGGGAGGGGTTATAATAACTATGAAAACTAATTCTATACTAAGACAAAAAATAAACCAGTATGAAGAGTAATTATGGTATTGTGTTCCTCATAATTTCCTTACTCAGTATTAGCAGATAACAAAATGTTTTCTAGTGTGTAGCATGCAAAATGGTAAGTTAAGTTCACCAAATCCTTTGGGCCATGCGAAGGCAAATTTCACTTTGTGATTATGTCTATCCCTATAGTGTGACATTACTAACCCTTACCTATTATCCTAGTACAACCTACCCTTGGCCAAGTTCGGTTGGTTAGACGAGAGAAATCAATCGAATCCTGTTAATTAATCTCTTTTTCTATTCATTACTACCTTGGTACAGTTAGTAACACTAGGCGGGTTCTAATGTTTGCCACCATTAGGAAGCATTCAATATGAAGAGAATTAATTAATACACGCATGCACACTTTTCAAGAATTACAAATTATCTAATTTTACTTTGTTCGTTCTTCATGGTTGCCACAACCTTAGTTGTAGATTTAACTACTCATGATTAGTGTAAATGCAAGACTTATGAATTTGAATAACATAATTGATCACTTACACAAAAGAATTAAGCACAATGAATCCAAACTCTTCAATGAGAATAACAAGATTAGAATCGAAAGATGAAATAAAGTTTTACGAGTGTTTCTCAATCTTTACCACGTACCTCTATTGTTTCTCTACTGTTCCCTTTTGTTCTCTATGAAGAATAACCTAAAAACTATTTATAATGTTTAAAATACAAAACAAAAATGAAATAGGATGATTGGGTCAGCATACTATATGAGGTACTCTACGGGCCGTATAACAACTTATAGCTCGTGATCAGGCTTTCATTGACTATTGATGAAATTCTGGAACTATCATTTACGACACCCCTCTATGGCCCATATAAGATTTTACGACTCGTAGAGGATTTTTTCTGATGAACTTTCAGCAAGTCTTCACTTTCTGATCCTCAGGGCACAATACCAAATCTATGACTCGTAAAGTTCTCTATGACTTGTTTGTGTGTTCGTATACTTAAATTCAGAAATCAACCCTTCATTGGAATTGCACATGAAATCATCCTTATGGCTCGTAGAATACTCTATGGCCCGTGAAAGGTCTTGTGGAACTTGACTTTCAGCAACTTCTGCACACTTTGCCGAAAAATAGTGCCAATCCTAAAATCCTACAAACCAAATATAAAAACACATCAAACCTATTAATATCGCATTGAGAACACACAAAATTCCAAGTTTTAAGCATCAGAAGTGTTGTATTTTGGACATCACATCAACCACTTTAGTACTTTATTTCTAGATTTCAAAATTTTCCCAACCAGAAACTCAATCCATTACGCCTTTGTACAGTCCATGAACCTAACCACCATCCATACTTAGCTCTCATGATTTCATTCCAGTGGCCAAATTTTAAACTTTTTGCCTCTGTCTCAACTTCAAACTTATGGGGTGTTACAATAGGTCGTAAACCTTACCACGAACCATGCTATTGGTTTTGTCCTATTAAACTTTTACATCTATCTCTTAAAGTCAATACAAAAGACCCATCTATTCCTCATAGAATGGTCTATGGATCATAGATATTTTCATAGAATAGTCCTACACTTCAAAATTCAATCACTTTAGTAATCTATATACGAGATCGAACTACGGTCATAACATAGAGTATGAATCATCCTGTTTGTTCGTTGTTCAACTTTCAACATCGTATTTTCCATCAACTCATGGCATCAATCCAGGAATCCCTTTTACTGTCACGCATCCAAATCTATAAAGACGAACATACACTCGATGCCCTCAAGACCCGAGAGAACCAACATACAACCTATGCGTACTGTGCATGTGACTATGACAACTACACATCAGTGACGAGTTTATACAAGCTATAGAGATAAGAGATAAAAACAGATAGCACCAAAACTTACATACCAGACTTGGCTGTTGAGGCTATAACTATTTAGAGACAAGATACAACTAAACCATATACAATAAGTCTACAAAGTCTCTATAAGATAGCGTAGATCGGGACAGGCCCTACCTTACTTAAAACTATAAAACAACACCAAAATGCATATACTATAGACTCAGTAAAGTGCCAGATCAACTTGGAGCTCATCAAAAGCAGTTGAGTGTCGGGTGTGCCTACACTGAAGGTCTACTAGCTGGAGTACCTATACCTGCAACATGAATTGTAGCGTCCCCCAAAAGGGACATTAGTACAAAATAATGTACCGAATATGTAATGCAATATCATATGTAAAATGAGAACTCAAGTGAAATCAAACAACAATACATGAATGCATATGTCATAATAAAAGACTACCTTTATTATACTTGTGGAACTATATATATTACATTCTTTTCTTTACCACTCTATACTTTATAATTTCTTTTAGGCATTTAACACAAATGACAAGCTGATCAGTGGTAAAAGAGGATGACCCATGCTAGACATTTTAACCCCTGGGATGTTGTCCTCATAACTGTACCAATTGGGATGGACCCATGCTAGGCTCTTACCCCAGGGCTGCCACCCTTATTCATAAGTGAGATCAACCCATGCTAAGCTTTTTCCCCTGGGCTGCCACCCACATACGATGAACATTGCTTCAAGTTATTCTTTAATACTTTGAGATTGTTATTTGGTGGTCATGCGAATTTTTAAGCTTCAAAACTATGTATCAGTAACATAAGATAGGATAATAGTCTCTTATGTAGTACAAATAATATAGGAAACAAGTGTGATATTGACATACTACGTAGGAGTTCAAATGACACAATTAGCTTCATGAACGAAAGTAGGCTCCCTATGCTAGTGCTTGGAATAGTGAAATCATAGATTTACTAATAGGCAGCACTGGCATATAATAACACTTGGGAAGCTCACTTATTGGTAGTGACACGAGTGTCGAATTTCATGTTGAAGAGTACATAATAGAATAGTCTTACATACCTTGTCATGCACCTTGTTATCAATGTAATGTAACTTCCCCTTTTTCCAAATATTCATCTATAATTAAATAGGTGATGAAACTAGTATTAGTAGTAAATAAGCACATGTAGGCAATTCACTCACACCCACAAGTTACACCAGGGCAGTAAGCCCGTAATTACCAAACTAAGGGTGTTTCTTCAACTTCTTCTCCTCCATTTGCATTTGTGGTCACACCTCATACCATTACATACATAAAACAACCATTAAATATCATAATGTAGCAGGAGCAATATGAATTTATGGTATCCCAGCATTGTCTCATGAGTTTCTACTAACATTATACTTTTAAACTCTAAAATTAGCTTACAGTTGAAACTAAAGGGGACTCCCCTCCATGGCTTTCCAACATGCACAAACCACCCGCAAACCTTCCCACAAGATTACATCATGTAAAAGGGACCTCTCTAACTTCATTGATACATACACAATCTCCTAATTAACTCAAGCATAAGAGAGGGAGAAAAGTGCAGTAACTTACCTTACTTGTGAAGGATTCTTGCTCCCTTAACTTATATCTTCCAAGGGATGAAACTCTTTCAATATTAGGTTGATATGAGAGATAATATTCAAGAACCCTAAAGGTTTTTATGGCTGCTATATGAAGATCGAAGAAGAAGAAAGAGAACCATATAAATCAATTTTTTTTCTCAAGTGTAAAATGGCTAAAAGAAGATGGTTACATTCCCTTTTAAAGGGACAAAGCTTAGATGACTTTCTCAAATAGGTGATGCATCTACTTGGCCTTTTCACTTGGGTCTTCATGGATCTTAGCTTATTGGGCCTTGGCTGCCCATTTTTGTCTTTTTCTTTTGCTTGGGTTCGTCCAAAATTTTCAAGTCAATGCATAGTGACCTTTGGATCTATAAGATGGTTAAAGAAGTCTTTGTAGGTGGTGCACGTACTTGGCCCTTTAGGCTGGTAAAAAAGTCTAAGTAGGTGATGCACCTACTTGCTTTGTTAAGTCAAGCAAGCAACTTGTTATCTTACCTCATTTTCCGAATCTTAATCCCATATATTATGTCTTAGTACTTCAATTTAGACTTTTAACTCAAATAGCAACTTATTACCTTGAATTTAAATGCTTTCATCAAGTTTAACTGGGATTCATACCAATTGGAACATGAGGGATATCATAATGACTCTCGATCAAATTAAAATTATCATCACTCTTATGAAAGAATTTTAGTCCCTCACCTATACCATAAGCCTACGTCCAGTGTCATATAGATATGACTAACATATAGAAAATATGGAGTTTTACATTTATAATCTGTAGTTCCATTTACGGATCGTAAAGTTCCTTCATGGATGACCCTCACACTTGGTCAATATCTCATCTAGGTTGATTGATATTATAAAGTTTTGATGATTTAATAAATCATGGGAACAGATGTGTAGAGATCCTCATGTTGAAAACTCAAAATAAGAGCCTGAATGCTTAGGTTATAGGTTTTAAGAGAAACTGCTCAATCATCATGTTGAATCAGTTACCCGTCTCTCTCAAGTTATCCAGTCTCTTACCCAGAAACCCTCTCTCCTCCTAAATCTCGACAAATCCTCTATCTTTTCATTGTTATCTTCTTTTGTTTTAAGCTGTCTAGTATGGTTATCTCAATACAGAATTATTCTAATGTTTAGATTACAAATTCTTTGGTTAATGAATGCATAGCTTGGTTTGGTTTCTCCTTTTGTTCTAATGTTTTATTTCATCTATGTTTGTGATATTTATTGATGTTTATTATGTCACACTTATGTTGTATTAATTCCCTATTTACTGTCAATTTTTTTTATGATGCCATAAGAGGAAATTGATATATGCTTTCAGAACCAAAAAAGTGTGTGAAGCATTGATGACAAGGGGAACTGGTACAAAATTAGAGAGCTTATTGGAGATAATTCATTGCTAGGGGGAATAAGTTAATATGTTGAAATTACTAGAATATGTTGAATGTGCTGGAATACAATGCTAAACATGTCATGACTTTTTCATCATCAAAAAGGGAAAAATGATATTACAAAGTTTTGATGAATTAAAAATCATAAGAACATATGAGGGACCTAATCCTATAAGTGTTGTGAACCTGAAATTGACACCCGACAAATAGTACACTAATAGTATATTATTTGTTGGTGCACGTCTACCTACTCTACAATAGTTATCTATCCAATAAAATTGCTCCAAATATTGTTGATGCTAGGTATATATATCCGACCTTTCTTGAGAAGAAAGCTTGAGAGTTTTTACACATATTGATGAGAGTTCTTGGTGAGGCTCTAGAGTAGTACACTTAGAAAAATCATAGTTGTATTTACTTTGTGTACTTCATTGTTCTTATTTGAATGCTTGCATCTTGTAAATCGATTTCTAATCTAAAAGAAATGTGATAATCAGCAAGCTATTGCTGTTAATTGTTGAGTTCATATCTAGAGTTAGCTATGGTGAGTGTTAAAGTCTAAGTTTGCTAGAGTTAATCAATTTATTGGTAGAAGAGTTGCTACTTAGTTGCTTGAAGTTGTGGTAGAGTTATCACAGTGAGTATGAACGTATTTAGAGTAAAATTTCCTTGATTTCAAGAGTTTATAATTGAAAACTTTGGTCCTTTGAGGTTAATGAAGTTTGTTAAGATCTTGTCAGTACAAGTCATTATTTTATTTTCCCTTGAGCAAAAGGATTTCTATGTAAAATAACTTGTGTGATTTTACTTTGCTTTTTTACTATTTTCATTATATTTGTTTGTTGCTATTCTAATGAGGGACTTGGTCCCCAAAAACTTAGTGTATACTTGCATCCTATCATTATGTCTTCCCCGGAGATTAATGAGGAGGGGCTCAGGACTAATATACTTCTGGAGGAGAATACCGAGATGATAGATATGGAGGGTGCCATCATTACAACGGTCACACAGGCTTCACATAGGGACCAATTGCTGATAGAATTGAGTGGGTCTTCTATCATTTTGGAGCCAAAGCTTGCTCAACCAAAGTTATAGGTCCTTGCACCTTAGCCCACAGTTTCCTCTCCCACTTTGGAGGCTACTCCTCAGGATTCGGGCATTGATATCCCTACTAGTTCACCCTTAGCTCCTCATCCACCACCACAGGATGACTGATCAAGGGGACTCTTAAACTCATTCTATCTTTTTACTATCCAGATGAGAATGAGTAGACATTCATTGAGAATAATGGAAAGCCTATGGGTGAGAACAAGCGTGTCATTTCTCTTTTGAGAGTGTGAGTGTATTGGACCTTTAAAGGATTGAGATTGATCTGGTGATATCATGTGTATAAGGATCTTCTTGATTGTGAGGGAACTTAGCAACATCCTTTAAGTATTAATTTGCAATTGTGTTGGCAATTCTGAGCATAGCTTTGTCTTGATACTCCTTAGCCATCTTTTGAAGCTTCAAAATTGCATAAGTAGTTTGTAGAACCTTGGTGATTGATAAGGAAATGTGTCATGTTTGTGTTGCTCTTTGTGGCTCTATTTTCAAAGCATTGTATCTTGGTTGGTTGATGCATCAGTAGCTTAAGGGAAAGAAAATTCTTAAGTTGTGGGTGTTGATTAGTCCATAATTTGGACTTATATTGAGCGTAAAATACCTTAGATATTTTTCTCAATATGTACATCAAAAACCAATCAAAATGTGTGTTTTATGCTAGGAATGAAGAACAAGGTGCAAACAAGGACAAATCATGAAAGATCAAGTCAAAAAGAGTAAAAATGCATAAAAGGCGGTCAAAATGGTCATCACCTAACATGTTCAGCAGTACACCAAATAGGTACATTGGTCGCTTAATTTTGCAGAATCTAATCCCTCAACTGATGTGCTAACTCGGTGATAAAATAGCAATTCGGTGGATCATTGAGTATGCATTGGTAATCAAAATAACATCATCAAAAATTATAGAACATGATAAGAAAGAAGTAAAAAATGATGATTTAACTCAGCGATGTATGAGGCCATTTGGTGGATCACTGAATATTACAAAAATCAAGATGACTAGAAGTTGTTCAAGTTGACGATGATATAACTATTCGGTGGATCGTCAAATGTGTTCGGTGATCCAAACTTTGATCACTGAATGATAACAAACAGTATTTTTGATTGGTGATATAGAAAGCCAAGGAAGATATGTTCATGGTACACAACTTCGACCTCTACAACACATTCTTGCACTTTTCATTCTTCTAGAGACTTTAAACTTGTACATGGTTTTTAGAGAGAGAATTGAGAGAAGAAAAGAAGATTCTACATCCAATTACTTCTATTTTTTGAAATTTGTAGCCATGGACAATCCTTTTGGTAACTTTATTCTTAATTTTAGCATGATTGGCGAAATTCACAATGTTGGGGGTGTGCAACATAGTTGAATATTGAATTCTTGCAATGAGTTTTTGATTAATTGAGTGTTCGTATATTAGTTTGTTGTGGATTTATGTTTTTTAAAATTATAATAGTGAATGTGAGATTGCAAACTTAGATTTATGTTTACATATCCGAATATTATAGTAACATCAATATTTGAAGAGGAAATATTGAATAATAGTCGTGGGTAATGAGTATTTGTGTAGAGTGCCATCATAAGGTTCAACTGACTAAGGTTTTGGATCCTTTCACTATTAATTTGCATAGGTTCCCTTGTGTTCTTATGTAAATTGCATGTGAAGCCATAATTGATCCACATTACTGCAATTGACTTAAGGATGATTGTTGTTACCAACTTTCTAGCCTACTCATAAGCAAATAAGTCATTAGATTCAATAAGTGATACCCAATCGTTGGAATCATATTTAACTGTGCACACCCTTAACATATTTCCATCCATTGGTTATATTTTAATTGTTCAAACTAGTAAATTAGCGATAAATTAGTATAATTCCAAATCATATCTCATAGTGATTACAATTAACTTGTTCAACTAATAACTTCAATTTTAGTCCCTATGGGATCGACTCTGACTCTTATAAAGTTGGATTTCTATTACTAGTATCATGATCCAAGCCTAGGGACTAGACGTGACACAGCGATGGGGAACCCAAAGGGACCCCAAATAATCCTCTTAACATATCATTACACGTCATTGATTGTGGAATCATTTGAACAATAACTAAGAGCATAAAACAAGGATGAGGGACTAACGGAAATCTTTCATAACATATACCATTAAAAGAGTCAAAGCTCATAGCATCAATACATAACTTGTTCAACAACACCTCTAAACATAAAATTTAACGGGGGCTAAGAAAAGAAGTTGTGCTCACCCTCATAGTCAAAAGCATAATATAAAATAAAGAGAGTCTTTATACATAGCATAAGATCAAAGACATTGTCCCTAAAATTAAGAACTCACCAACTTGTTTTGTAAAGATAGTACTAGCCACGGGAGAATGAGAATGATCGTGAGGAGCTCCGGTTCCTATATGGTAACATCATGTAGACATAGAGTATGCATTAGTATATTTGAATGTACTAAGTATGTAGGATGCAATTCTACAAGAGATTGACATCATAGCCAAAACGCAATATCGTAAGCAATGGATAACGTTATAACAATATGACATGTATGAATGATGCTTGAAGTAAAATAAGCTTATATAGAATATATTACATGTGAAGGAAGAGACTATCATCATAGACCAAGAAAACTTAGTACTTGGAATCTAAGGTAAACCACCCCTTAGAAGTGATTGAGGAATCAATCCCTTAATTAGTTGATGGACATGACCACCCTCCATCGGAAGTGCACGAGGTATCAAACCCTCAATTGATTGATGACTTACCACCCCCATCTGAGGTGATTGAGGTATCAACCCCTCAATTAGTTGACAAACATGACCACCCTCTGCCAGAAGTGATTGAGGTATCAACCCCTCAATTGGTTGATGGCTTACCACCCCCATCCGAGGCGATTAACGTATCAACCCCTTAATTGGTTATGGTTAACTCATGACACTATAGATATATATCATGAAATCAACATAGATGTACCATCCTTTCATCATCATAAAGTCACTTAACTCATATGACAAGCACTAGGCCTTCAACAACTCAAGATACATTACCCGGATATTTTATCAAACACTTGGCGGGTGTGTAATACTAGTGTAAAACCATGCAATTCAAGAGTGAAATCATGCGAGTAAACTTGAGGTAAATTAACCTACTAATACTAGGTAATACCATTATGCAATATATATCAAAACTCTTCATCAAATCTCAAGATAGATCTAAGATTCATAGTTTAAAAGATGCTCAAATAGTCACACGTTTATGAAACCCCAACATAGTTCGTAGTCAAATTCATAGTAAATAAAACCCATAAATAAACCAACTTAGAGACATAAAATTTATGTAAAAAAGAAGTTTGGGCACCATAGGTGAACGGACCCAATGGTTGAAACCCATATACCTTAGCTTTAGAGAATTGCTTGATGAAGTTTGAATGGAGACTTGAAGCTTAGTGAAATTCTTAAGATACAGAATGAGTTTTGGAACTTGAATTTTGAGTGAAATATTTATCTAAGTGTTTGAGAGAGTATTGGAGAATGTCTTGTATGATATAGTGTTGAAATATGGCTAAGTATAGGTATTTTCATGCATGGGAAGACTTAGACCCAAGACCCCAAAGTCTTGGACCGAGATCAGAAAACTGACAACAAAATACACCGCTCCGCGGTAGGTCCGCATCGCGGAGCAGTCGCGGACTACTAACGGAATTGCAAAATTGGAGAAAATTTATTTTTCGCTATGGGTCCTCTAAAATTTGAGTTATACTCATTTACCACTCAATTTTCCCCTAGAACAAGAATATGAAGTCGGATTTTTGATATCACGCATGAATTTTGAGATATATGAAAATTATGATTATGGGCATTTCTGAGGCACATTTTCGGGCACTTTTTGGGGTCATTTCAATATCTCTCCCTTGGAAACATTCTTCCCCGAATGTCAAAGAAATGTACAATAAGAAGGATAATCATGAAAAGATCATCCCCGAGAAAAATGCAATTAAACATTATTTCAAAATCTCAACGTAAGTGTCAAAATCACTATGAACTTGTCAATATAAATATGAATGAATGCAATGACATAAGGGCTGATACATAAGACTTGAAATCACATAGGGGACTTAGAATTAGTACCTTAGGCTTGAGTAGAATGGAAGAGATAGGGATATCACTTTTGCATGTTCCCCTCGGCCTCCCATGTAGCACTTTCGACTTGTTGATTCCTATAAAGGACCTTAACGGAAGCCACATCCTTGTTCCTCAACCACTTCACTTGTCTATCTAAGATCTCTAATGGAACCTCTTCATAAGTAAAATTGTCTTCAACAACACACACTATATATAATGGGACAATAGCATTCAGATCACTCACACATTTCCTCAACATGTATACATGGAAGACTGGATGAACTAAGTCCATTTCACTAGGCAACTCCAACTCATAGGCCACCATACAAATCTTTCTCAAGACCCTATATGGACCCACATATCTTGGACTCAATTTACCTTTTTTACCAAAATGAACCACACCCTTCATGGGTGAGACCTTCAAATAGACCCAATCACCAACTTTAAATTCAAGCTCTCGTTTCCTCACATCGACATAGGACTTTTGACAACTTTGGGCTGTTTTCAACCTTTCCCTAATCAATCTTACCTTCTCCACAACCTTCATAACTAGATCCAGACCCAACAATGCCATTTCCCCTACCTCAAACCATCCAATCGAGGACCTATAACGTCTACCATAGAGAACATCTAAAGGAGCCACGGCAATGCTAGAGTGATAGCTATTATTATAAGAAAACTCAATCAATGGAAGATGATCATCCCAACTACCCGTAAACTCCAAAACATAAGTTCTAAGCATATCCTCAAGAGCTTGGATAGTTCTTTCGGCTTGGCCATCTGTTTGTGGGTGAAAGGTCGTCTAAGGTTAACCTTGGTACCAAGACCTCTTTGGAAGGACTCCAAAAGTGTGAAGTGAATTGAGCACCACGATTCGATATGATGGACAAGGGCACCCCATACAATCTAACCAACTCATGAATGTACAATTTAGCATAGTCTTCGGCCCCATAAGTAGACTTAACCGGTAGGAAATGAGCCGACTTTGTCATTCTATCAACCACAACCCAAATAGAATCAAACCCTTTCTACTCTTAGGCAACCCAACCACAAAATCCAAGTTAATTTCCTCCCACTTTCAAGTTGGAATCTCTATATCTTGAATTAGGCCACCCAACCTTTGATGCTCGGTTTTGACTTGTTGGCAACTATGACAACCGGGCCCAAATTTGGCAATGTCTTTCTTCATACCTCCCTACCAAAACATATCTCTCAAGTCTCTATACATCTTGGTAGAACCAGGGTGAATATAATAGGAAGAAATATGAGCCTCATCATGAATCTTCTCTTTCAAGCCATCAACACTAGGCATACACAACCTACCTTGGTACCTAAGGGCACCATCTCTCCCTTGGGAGAAAACCTCCACCTTGCCATCACTCACCAAAGCCTTCAATTCCAACTAGGAGGGATCAAAATCTTCTTTTGATTTTACCTCATCAACCGAGGAGATTTTGAACCCTCAACAACAACAATACCCCCATTGTCAACCTCTTCTAACCTAGCCAACCAATGAACCTCCCTAGCCATCTCTTTACCCCCATCATCAATATGAGCTAGGCTACCCATAAACAACCTACTCAAAGCATCCGCTACAATATTAGCCTTACCGGGATGATAATGCACACTCATATCATAATTATTAAGAAGCTCTAACCACCTTCTTTGTCTCATGTTGAGATTTTTTTGAGTGAACACATTGTTGGCTCTTATGATCGGTAAATAAATCAACATGAACCCCATACAAATAATGATGCCACATTTTCAAAGCAAAAACCACGGCGGCCAATTCAAGATCATGGGTAGGATAATTCATTTCATGCACTTTGAGTTATCTCGAAGCATAAGTTATAAACTTACAATTTTGTGCCAAAACACAACCCAAACCAATTCGGCAGGCATCACAATACACAACAAATCCTTCTAACCCTTCCGGTAGAGATAAGATAGGAGAAGAGACAAGCTTATCCTTCAAGGTTTAGAAACTCCTTTCACACTCATCGCTCCACACAAACTTAGCCTTCTTTTGGGTCAACTTAGTTATGTGAGAAGCAAAAGAAGAGAACCCATTCATAAACCTCCAGTAGTAACCCGCTAGGCCCAAGAAACTTCTAATGTCTGATGGAGTCAAAGGTCTTGGACAATTTCTAATCACCTCTATTTTCTCAGGGTCCATCTTAATACCATTCCCTGACACCACATGACCTTGGGAGGAAACCTCTTCAATCAAAATTCACACTTTTCATACATGGCATACAACTTATCTTTCCTAAATTTTTGCAACACTACCCTCAAATGACTCACATGCTCCTCACTATGAGAGTAGATCAAGATATCATCAATGAAAACCACAACAAACAAATCAAGGTAGGGTTTAAAGACCCCATTCATAAGATCCATGAAGATAGTCGGTGCATTGGTCAACCTAAAAGACATATCCACAAACTCATAATGCCCATACCTAGTTTGGAAGGCCGTCCTGGGAATGTCACACTCCTTCACCTTCACTTGATGATACCCTGATCGAAGATCAATCTTAGAGAAGTGACTATCCCCTTGAAAGTGGTCAAACAAATCATTAATCCTTGGTAGAGGATACTTATTCTTTACGGTGACTCTATTAAGTTGCCGGTAGTCAATGCACATTCTAAGATAACCATCCTTCTTCTTAACAAACAACACTGGTGCACCCCAAGGTGATTGACTAGGCCTAATAAAACCCTTCTCCAACAAATCCTTTAATTACTCTTTTAACTCCTTCAATTCCACTGGGATCATAAGGTAAGGAGGAATAGAAATAGGTTGAGTATCGAGAAGGAGGTCTATACCAAAATCTATTTTCCCTTTGGGAGGAACACCAGGAAAATCACTAGGAAAAACATCAAGGAACTTATTTACCACCGGAACCGACTCTATAGGAAGGACTTTGGACTCAACATCCCTAACCCTCACAAGATGATAGAGACACCCCTTAGAGATCAACTTTTGGGCTTTAATGCAAGAGATAAACCTACCTCGGACCACCACATCATGACTCTCCCACTCAAGGACGGGTTCATTTGGGAATTGAAACTTGAACCTATAGGTTCTACATTCAATAGAGGCATAATAAGCATGCAACCAATCCATCCCAAGACTGACATCGAAATCCACCATATCCAACTTAACAAGATTGCGAGGAAATATTTTATGCAAGATGCAAACAGAAAAATTTCTATAGACCTTCCTAGCAATAATAAATGCACCAATAGGAGTAGATACCTCATAAGACTCACACAAAAATTCAGGTTCAACATGAAACTTTTTGGCAACAAAAAGAGTAACAAAAGAAAGAGTGGCACCCGGGTCTATCAACGTATATACATCAAAATCAAAGACTTTTAACATACCAGTGATGAAATTGGGCACCTCATTAACCCATTGTCTCTCTTAGAGTGTATAGAATCAATTGTGCAATGGGGCACCACCTTGTTGGCCTCCTTTCCCCAAATGAACCGCATTAGCATCATGGCCTTATGGATGAACATCCTTAACCTTGTTGCGATTTCGTGGACAATCAATCATCTTATGGACTACTTCTCCACACCCAATAAGAGCACTGTTTTCCCTCAAGCATGTGCCACCATGACGCCTTCCACACTTTGGACATATAGCATTAGACACCACATCACCATCACCTTGGACCCTTGGGAAGTCATTAGCAAACCTCCTATTAGGAGCATGAGAAGACCCTTGGCCTTGGTGAAACCAGACACCCTTGGGACTTTGGAACAAAGAGCTCAATGTAGGAATCGTGGAAAGGCAAGTAAACTACCTCGCTTCACTAGCTAGGTAACTCCTTTTTTTATCCATCAAAATAGGCCCTCTTGGCCTAATGACCCATTCTCTTTCTCAATTTCTCCCCCTACTATTTTTCAACATAAGTCATTAAGCGGGAGAAACCCATGTCACTAATCAACATAGTAGCCCGATACTCCTTATTCACCAAATCGGACACACCCATCATAAACTTTTTCATTCTAAACCTTGGGTCGGCAACCAAGTGTCGAGCATATTTTCAGAGTTGGTTAAACTTGAGGGCATACTCCCTCACACTCATATATCCTTGCTTCAAATTTAAGAACTCTATTATTTTGGCCTCCCTAAATTCAAGAGGGAAAACCGATTGAGAAAAGCCGCCTTAAACTCCTCCCAAAGAATCACTTTGTTGTTC
The DNA here is from genome assembly GCA_011800125.2 of Solanum clarkiae. NCBI lineage: Eukaryota > Viridiplantae > Streptophyta > Magnoliopsida > Solanales > Solanaceae > Solanum > Solanum clarkiae. The sequence continues at coordinate 1,526 of JAABOM020058462.1, read as the reverse complement.
CCTTTCTTCTCTTTCCATTGAGTATACCATATTTGGGACACCTTCTTGAGTTGGTAAGCCGCCAACTCCGCCTTCTCCTCCGACCTAACATCCATGATAGCCAACACATTATACAACTCATCAATAAATTCTAGAGGGTCCTCATCCACTTTAGATCCATTAAACTCTGGTGGGTTCATCCTCATAAATTCCCTCACCCAAGATGCCAAAGTAGGAGCATGAGGGGCTTGGGCCCCTTGATTAGCTTGATTACCCACAACTTGCGCTAGCAAGGTGAGAGTATCTTGGAGCTCTCTATGAGCCGGTTGTTCCTCGGGTGTGCGGGCTCTTCTTCCTCTTATGTTAGGCATGATCTAGCATAGTAAAGAACATCTGTTAGTGGGGAAACCTTACCTAACTTCTATAGCACGACATAGATCATGAAGAAGGGAAACATTTCCTGAAACATCTCATAGCCTCTTACTCATAGTTGTGGTGCACAACACAACCACGAATAAGAATCTAATTGATGCAATGTGTTGGATGCCAAGGACCATTGACAACCTAGTGCTCTGATATCAACTTTTTCACGATCCAAGCCTAGGGCCTAGACGTGACACGATGAATGGGGAACCCGAAGGGACCTCAAAAAAGTCTCTTAACATATCATTACACATCATTGGTCGCGTAAACATTTGAACAGTAACGAAGAGCATAAAACAAGGATGAGCGGCTAAGGGAAATCTTTCATAACATAAATCATCAAAAGAGTCAAAGCTCATAGCATCCATACATAACTTGTCCAACAACACCTCTAAAAATAGAATTTAGCGGGGGGCAAGACAAGCAACCGAGCTTACACTTATACTCAAAAGCATATAATAAAAGAAATAGAGTCTTTATACATAGCATAAGATCAAAGAGATTGTCTCCAAAATTGAGGACTAACCAACTTGATTTGTTGAGATAGTACTAGCCATGGGGAGGATGAGGATGATCATGAGGACATAGAGTATATGTTAATACATTTGAATGTACTAAGTATGCAGGATGTAATTCAACATGAGATAGGCATGATAGGCAAAATGGAATATCGTAAGCAATGGATAACATAATAACAATATGATATGTATGAATGATGCTTGAAGTAAAACATGCTTATATACAACATATTACTTGTGAAGGAAGAGACCATCTGTCACGACCCAAGCCTAGGGCCTACACGTAACACAACGAATAGAGAACCCGATGGAACCCTACAAGCCTTTTAGTTTGTAATTACACATCATTGGTCGTAAAATCATAATAACAACATAAAAGAGTGAGAATAGGGGGCAATAGGACTAAGGGAAAAGCTTGTGTAACATTATAATCAAGTGACAAGAGTCAAACTCATATTATACATACATAAGATATCCAACAAATACCTCAAATACATAGATAAAAGCTGAGGCCAAGACAAAGAAATCGGGCTCACCCTCATAGTCAAAATAGATAATAAATAAGAATGTCTCAATACATAATAAGAGCAACATAGACTAAGGTCC
>JAABOM020058461.1:0-13879 GCA_011800125.2 Solanum clarkiae | reverse complement strand
GAATAGATTGGAAAACTATGGATTTAATTGTTCTGAGATCACTTTAAAAATTATTTTGAAGCCTATTCTAGTAGTGTATATGATGGAAATTAAGTAAGTCCCTTTGAAATCAACTTTATGTAAAAATTTGAGCAACTTTGACAAAATTCATAAACGAATAACTTATTGATTTCAAAAAAAATGAACATTTTGCATATTACTAAGTTTTTGGAACTAGTTTTTACTCATGTGATTCTCACGACTCTATTCATGCCATTTTGGTCTCGCTCACCAGTTCCCAAGCCAGTTATTATCGTGCGCATGTACAATTATATATATATGTGTATATGTATTCCGAAGTAGGTTGGATACGGCGGGTCGGTTTACCCATGGGCCGGCTTTGCTTAGTTGGAGACATAAGGGGCTGGGCTTGGAATGGCATCATGACATGTGGGTGTTGGGCACCTTCGCCCTGGCTCACATGAGCGCGTGGCACCATCGCCTCGGCTCACTTATATAACGGGCATGATGACCTTACATATTATGATACGTGAGTGCTTGGCCCCTTCTCCTTGGCTCACCGATTCTATGACGTGAGTGCGTGGCACCGTCGCCTTGGCTCACCTATACTATAGTTGGGGCTTGTGTTGGAGAGTTCGGAGATTTGAAACTTCTGGTGTTATGCTGTGGTATGGCGCGAGTTTGGAGGTCGCCATCGTTCCCGTCCGATATGCATGATTTTGCTATTTTAAGTAAAGAATTATTTTGATGTTTGCATACAGGTTTAATTCATATATTTCTTATTTGGATTATTTCTCTCATTTATATTTCGTACTTTCCGCTTTACATAATCAGTACGTATTTCGTACAGACCCCCTTCCCTCGGGGGCTATGTTCATGCCGCAGGTACCAACGCGCAGGTTAGAGAGCCATCTCCTTAGGATCTCTGTCCACCATTGAAGTGCTCCCTTTGCCTCAGGAGCATATCTTTTGGTATATACACGTACACTTATTTTATGTATTTTGCATTTATGTATATTAAAGGGTATGACGGGGCCCTGTCCTGTCCTATGATTCGATCCGTCTGTATAGAGGTCTGTGGATACATGTGGTTGTGGGATATCGCATGGGATATGATTACGTATGTATGTCACTTTTGTTGGGGTGGTTCTACCGCAGCGGTGACCTTGTCGGCCCGCATATATATATATGTGTGTGTGTATGTGTGTGTGTGTGTAAATGTTTATGGTATGCTGGGATAGCTATTTGTAGGTTTGAGTAGTTAGTAAAACAGAGGAAACTCTGCCGAAATTTCTATAAATTCCTTAGCTAATATAGTTGGAAATTCGGTTTGATGTTGTTTGGGTGCCCAATCGGCGCTAATCATGACCACTGAGTTGAGTCGTGACAGAAGTTGTAACAGGGCACAACTTAGGGATTTCAATGAAAATGCTTATGGATGGAATAATAATATAGATTGAACCCTATGGCTATGGACGAGACCGGTGCTATAGTGCTACCTCCTTTACCGGTAGATACTAAGTTCACAGTCAAGTGGATTGCTCCAAATGCTTTGAAACCGCGGACTATTCACAGGGCTACCTTCGAAGGATCCCCACCGTCATCTTCAAAATGTGGTGTTTGTTCGCAAGAGTGCCATGGGGACAGAAAACCTTTCTCTTGATGTTGTGGTTTTGAGAGTGTTTTCACTATCATTGACTGGCAATGCAGCTGTATGGTTGTCGGAACTTCCTCCGGGTACTATCACAAGTTGGGCTGAACTTCAGAGAGTATTCCTTGAAAGATATTTCCCAAGATCTAAGAAGTTGAAGCTCAAGGACCAAATCAACAACTTTGAGCAATTATCAGGTGATTCTATTAGAACAATATGGGAGAGGTTTACTAAATGCTTGAGGATGGTCCCTGGTCACAAGATTGTTGACGATGCCTTAGTTGAAATTTTCAATCGGGCACTTAATGAGAATAGTCAAATTTGCACCGACACGATTATGTGAAGCAGGTTCCTAGACCAACCTTTTGCATTGATAGCCGCAAGGATGGAGAAAGTGGTCAAAACAAATCAAGCAAAGGGTCAACGAGAGCGACGTGTGATGAAATCTTCTTGTGCAGTTAACAGTAATAATGAGAAAGCAAAGGTAAACGAAGAGATCATGGAGCAACTTGCTCAGCTTTGCACAAGTATAGACTTGGTTTTAAGGCAAAATCATGCAAGTGTCAAGGAAATCACTCACCAACCTCCAGAGGCTTCTAACTATGATGATCCATTCTTTGATGAGGATGCATATTTTGTAAGCAACCAAGCGACGGGTTTCCGGAACAACCCCCAAGGGTCCAATTTGGACTATAAGAGGCAAGGTTCTGGGAATCAAGGCCAAAACTTCAACCGTGATGGGATGTATAAAGACAATCGGGGCGGATACTATAAGAGAGAGTGGGGAAGAAGAGAGGGCTACAGGAAGGGTCCCTATGTGCCACCGCACAACCATGATGTTGGGTCAAGCAACTCCAGGATTGAAGATATGTTTGAAAAGTTGTTGAAGCGAGCTGACCACCAAGATGAGACTTTAAAGGGAATGAAGGTGGATATTTCAATTGCTAACCAAAAAATAGAGTCTCGCTCGATGGCTATTGAGCAATTAGAGCAACAATTCAGACAACTTTCTTCATAATTGAATCAATGTCAATAGGGAACCCTACCAAGCAATATGGTTCAAAACCCAAAGAATAAAGGACCTTGCATGGCGGTGATGACTAGAAGTGGCAAGAGCACCATAGATCCCCCTATGCTAGTAATTGTGGATGAAGTTGATGAGAAGGGTCTTGGTGGTGAAGTTGTGGTTTAGGAAGAAGATTCGAAGGTTGTTTGCACGCAATAAGAAGAGACAAGGGAGCATGAGAAATTTAAATCAATTCCCAAACCCCCTTCTCCTTTCCCTCAAAGGATTAAGGGTAAATTCAAACACTTCCTCTTGATGTTGAAGCAACTCTCAATCAACATTCCCCTTCTAGAAGATTTGGAGAAAATGCCTGGGTATACCAAATATATGAAGGATTTGTTCACCAAGAAATGCACTCTAATCCAAGAGTTTTTGCAAGAAATATAACAATGTAGTACAATTATAACCTAATTCCTTGATCAAAAACAAGAGGACCCTGGTGCATTCACCATCCCCTGTACCATTGGTGATGTCGAGTATGCAAGAGCATTGTGTGACTTAGGAGCGAGCATCAATCTAATGCCTCTTGCAGTATTCAAAAAGCTTGTCCTTGGTACTCCTGTCTTAACAAGAATGAGGTTTCTTTTGGTAGATCGAACCATTAAAAAGCCAGAGGGAATCTTTTTGGATGTGCGTGTTAAAGTGGATAAATTCATCTTCCCAGCAAAATTTGTGATCCAGGAAACACCCTTATGAGTGCAAGAGTGAGGCTTGGAATGACAAAGTCGAGCCACGACATTAAATAAGGCACTTCTTGGGAGGCAACCTAAGCATTTTTGATAATTGTAGGCTTGTTTTAATAATTTTTGGTTGTTAAGATTCTTAGGTAGAAATTGTGAGTTTGTTTTTATGATTGAAAGACATTGGTGTAGTTGTAATATTTTGGGAATTGTTGTGCTTTGATTTTGTTTGCTGGTGCAAAATTGAAGAACTGAAGATATGAAAAATGACACTTGGAGCAGCCTCTACAATAAGGCCTACGAGTTGTAGTCCTCACTACAACTTCTACTCATGCATCATAGAGAAAATCAGTGAGTATCAAAAGTTTGCACATACACTACAAGCCAACCATACGTTTCATAGAGTCGTCTGCGAGTCATAAGAGGGGTTCGTAGTGCCCAGCTATAATACCTAAATTTTTATAAGTGTTGGGTACAGTAGGAGACCGGGACCTACGAGTCATAGGATAGGCTACGAGTCATAGTCAGGTTTTCATAGCCCAGATCTGCATATTTTAAAACTCTAACTAGGTTTCATTTAAAAGAGGGTCAAAGTGAAATTTGACCCTCAAATTCATGTTCTAACCCTAAGAGGCGACGAAAAACCCTTTCCCATCATACACATCATTTTCCAACCGAAATCCCAGCTACCTACTTCATTTTCCGACAAATATTCTAGAGAAGTCACTATTTCTAGGGTTTTCGGCATGGTTTTGAATTTCCTTTGCTTTGGTTTACTTCTCCAATCGATCGGTAAACTCCATGGTTAAGTTTTGAAATCTTTTGTGGTGAGTTTGTTACCTATATAGGTGTGTTCTTTGTTTAATCATGTTAAACCATACCGTATAGTGATTATTGAACTAGACTAGTAACCTAGGGTTTGGTGCTTTGAAGAAGTGAGTTATGAATCAAATCATTATAGAAATTCTTAAGTAGGTGCTTGTGAATGCGAAATTTGTTATACATGGGATACATTGTGTCATTGTTTCCCATTCACAATCTAAATTGTTGTTTAAATTGGAATTTAAGAAGTTGGAGTGTGTTTTATATTTCTTAACCAATTGGATTTCACTGAATTGAAATATATGGGAATTGCATCCTTTCAGAATGTTTATAGATGTCAAGACTCTTAGGGATGTGGGTCGTTTTGGATTTTAGATGATTAGTATGGAATTGGTTATTTACCATGAACTATACATTGTTCTTATGTTTGGTTTATGCTTGTTGTTGGAAAATGTTAGGCACCACTGATGCCTTCTATTTCCTACTACGAGGCACTCCTATGACTCATAGGTTCCTCTATGAGTCGTAAATGTCCCCCATAGCAAGCTTCAGTCATCTATGGTTCCTTCATGTTTCTCATACGAGACTCACATACGACTTATAGTTCCTTCTATGACTCGTAGTGAGGGTCTGGTAAGTTTATATGAGTTCTGAAAAATGATTCTAAAAATGGTTACAAGCCATATTGTGTCTCGTATCTAAGATCAGAAAGCATTTTTGAATACATACTAGTTCTACGAGGGTAGTATATGACTCGTAGGTCATCCTACAAGTCATAATTGCACTTGTATCTGCAAACCTGCAGTTGTATCAGTGAATATTTACTTTTGATTTATTTTTGTTTCTTATTCTTTGTTATGTGTTTTAATGGATCAATCATCTTGAATTGACATGCTACTTTGTCATTTTTTTGCAGATAAAATGCCCCATAAAGATAAACGTGCAATTCAAACTCTCCAATGGAGGTTAATGGATGAATCCTCCAACATCAAGCATTCAGAGAGCTCTGTGGAAGTCCACAGAATAAGGGTAGACCCGAAAGCCAATAGACCCCAAACCAGGAACTTGCAGCACAGACACCTATGGAAGTTAGCGGTTTCTCCGGTCTAAAGAGGAGGAACAATGAGGTAACGGGGACGGGTCAGATAGTGGCTTGCCATAGATGACTCCCTCACATTCCGTCTTAGAGTCAGAGTCCGAGAGCACCTCCCAAACCTAGCAGGAGGAAGTTCAGTCCTAACCCCTCGTCAACTGCAGATTGTGCATCCCAGGGATGAAAGAAATATACGACCAGGATTGGAGCCTAAGAGGAAAGGCAAGTCGGTCCGCTAATTTCATAAGGAGTCTTGGTTGAATGCCTCAGGCTTAGATATAGTACCCGGATTGGATGTTGGGTTGGATAAGCACGGACTACGATGGACCACACAGCAGCTGGGAAAATATGCCTCTTATGTAGTCCGTGAGTTCTATGCGGCGTATCTTTCTACACTCCGCCAGGGGTTGTCGAAGAACAAAAGGCCAATTGAGCAGTCAAAGCTACAGGTGGTGACATTCTGTGGGTGGAAAGTTGATTGCTCGATGGAGATGATCCGACGAGTCTAGTTTAGGCCCACTTATGGAGTGCCTCATTCTACCACAGAATATGATAGCTGTATTGATATAATTAGGAGAGAAGTGACTGGGAAGGTCATTGGGGCCAGGGAAGAGTTGCCACGGTGGATAGCCAGTCAAATATGTGAGAAGGGTGTCGAGTCGACGTGGGTCACAAACCACGCAGATCCTATAGTTAAAGCACATCTCTCATTCTAGGCAAAGTTTTGGTGGTCCATTATCCGTTGGCATATTAGGCCAACCTTTACGTATAATGTGATCACCATCAAGAGAGGCATACTATTGGTCAACATTCTAGCTAGCTAGGCTATAGATTGGGACGAGATTATTTTGGAGTAGATTCACGAGGTTGTAGCTCGAACGAGCATCTCACTGTCATTCCCAGTTCTGATTCATCAACTATACAGTGCAGCAGGTGTTCCCATTGATCCTCACTGGGATCCTCATGTAGAGGCTACATGCACTATAGATCCCAGCCTGATAAAGGCTGATGAGAATCCGGTTGCCTTACCACAAGTAGCTCCTCTGGCTATCCAAAGCTATTCCAGACAGAGCATCAGCTCCAAGGTTTGACTCCAGCTACTACCGGCACTACTTTGATTCCAATAGAGCCTACACCAGTTGTGGAGATTGAGTCTACACCATCCTTCAACACTCTAGCACCAGCAGCATCTACTTTACAGGTTGACCCTCCTTTCTCTGCTATTGCATTTCAAGTTTTATTACGCAGGGTGGCTGTAGCAGAGGGCAGGTTATTCAGAGAGAGTGAGCGCACCACACTTTTCCTATTTTTTATTCCCCTACTTTTTATCGCAAGATTTTCTTGTCGTGCTGCTTTTTCCTTGTGGATGATTACTTTTCTATTGAATCGGCATATTTAGGTGGTGTAGATATTGGGGAAAATTCATAATAGTGTTATCTATTGGCATGTATATAACTTTTAGATCTGTTTTTAATGTTTTGATGAAAAATGAGGAACCATCCAAATTTTTGAGGTTGTTATTATTGATGTATTCATACATTTTTGAATATTTGGCAATGTTTGTTCTGATATTGTGAAGGTAAGATGAGACTGAAAATATGACCCGTGAGTCTATGCTTGATTGTGGATGTAATTGCCATGTTGTTGTGATCTTATTTTGCTGCATTCATGCATCTTGTATGCATCTAGAACTTGTCTCGTTACTTTGAAATTGGTTTGGTGATGTGGTGGATATGGAAAGGATCTTAGGCCTTTGTTAATTGAGTGAAACCACTTTTGGCCTAAATGAACCACCTGATGAGCGAGTGAATCCCACGTTCCAAACTTTTGAGCTTTTCATGTACTCATTCTTTCTTGATACCTTGCTAGCTTAACCTTGTTTGATGAAATACCTTGATATTAGACCTCGTCTATCCTTGAACATGTGAACCTTGATTGAGGCTAAAGGCCTAAGTTAAGGGTGGTTGCAGTTACTGGCCCTGGTTTGAGGCATAGATATTGTGTACTTCACCTGAGGCTAAAAGTCTAAGTTTAGGGTGGCCCTTATGCTGGTAAAGTAATAATAATAAGGTGGTTAGTTGGAAAATCAATAAAGTAATAAAATGTATGAACCAAGTGAAGAAAGAGAAAAGAAAAGTACCTTGAATTGAAGAAAAGTAGAAAAAATGAGTTTGAAATAGAGGTACAGCTAAAAAAAAGAAAGAAAGCACGCGAGAAAAGTTCAAAACAGGAGAATAAGGATGGTGTGATTCGAAAGGGTTGGATTATGAAAGTAAAATGTGTTGGCAAACATGGTTCAAGGATAGATTTTAGTCACTATTTGCCAAAAATACCACACCAAAGCACCCTGAGCCTATGTTACAAGCCTAGAAGTCTTAAAGTGATCCAACTCCACTTTATCACCAAGCAAGAAGATTAGTATAGAAGCAAGCCTATGGTGTTAGTCAGTATTCTTGAATTTCAATTGAGAGAGTGAGAATGCTTCCTCTGTCCCCGACCTTTAAATGGTTTTGAGTGAGTATGAGGGACTTCTTTCCAACGAGGGCATTTGCACTACTTAATGGCATATGATTATACCAGCGATTGTGGACAGTTGATGCCCCTTAACCTTTCATAGTTAGATTGCCAAGTATCTCATTATGTTCTTGTTTGCTTAATAACTTTGCAAGACTGTTTTGAAAATCGTAGTTGGGTACCTGAATCAAGGGAGCTGTTGTATATGCCACTTGTATAGTTGCTATGTATTTCTCTTTGTCTGGATAGATTGAGTCGTCTGTTGAGGACAAGCAACAATTCTAAGTTGAGGGTGTTGATGTGCTGTCAAAATACAACATATTTGGTGCCTGAAACAAGGGATTTGTGAGTTCTTTAAGCGATTTTTTATGGTTTTGATATGTTTTTGTGTTAACCTTGCAGAAGAGATAGGTTGGAACAATTTTGAAGAAAAGTTGCAGATTTTGATGAAGCATAGGCCATACGAGCCCACCTTCGAGTCGTAGGGTGTGTCATAGCAAGAATCAGAAACCAAAAATTCAAAAATCTGCCAAGCGAAAGTCACTCCTACGATGATATCCTACGAGTCGTAAGACACACTACGACTCGTATAGGTGGACACATAGCAATAAATAGAGAGCCAAAATGTTGGACCAAAAAATTGAAGACCAAGACAATGAGAGCAACATACGAGTCATAGTTCAAGCAACAACTCTTACCTATGGGTCGTACAAGTTTAGTCCAAGATGCCATGAATCTGATACGAGACCTTGACTACGACTCGTAGGTCATCCTACAAGTCATGACTGCGAGACTTATCAGCTGCCAACTGTCTTTTCTATGTAAATTCTAAGGTTATTTTGTAAATACTATATATAGTTTCAGTTAGGTTTTGAGAAGGAGTTCGATCGGTAGACAATAGACAATTAAATTTTAAATCTTTTCTTAGTTTTTTTTGAGTAAATTATTGTTCTCTCTTGGAACTCGTTTTGGGGATTGCAAATCTTTCCTTGTACTCATTGTTGATCAATCAAGCTTGTGGGTTTGCAACTTGTAGTGCCTATTTTTCTTCATTGGTATTAGTAAAGATCTCATTTATGTATTATATGTACATTTTTTCTTATTTTGCCTTAGCCATGAGTAGCTAAGCACCCACAACTTGGGGTTGTGGGAACCGTGGGTAGTTGACTTGAGATGACCTAGGTTTCTTGCAATTCCATGATTGGGGTTTTGCATGTATTGTCTATTTCCCTTCATTTTTATTGTTGTTTAGTGGTGGCCAACACCAAACCCCGCCTACTATCACGATCCCGACCAAGGTAGTGATGAATAGTAAAAGGGAAGTGGATGACAAAATTCAATTGATGTGTTCTCGTCTAATCAACTGGGCCTGACCAAGGGGAGGTTAACTAGGGCAATTATGTAACTGTTAGTTGGCACGCAAGGTTGCTGAGTCATGGTGAAATTTGACCTTCACCTTCATAAGGTACCATCCTACATGTAAATCACCAATTGTGGTTATGCTATCTAGGGTAATCAAGTTGAGGAACCATAGGGAACAAAATTCCCAATTTATCCCCAAAATTGAGTGTTTCCTCACGTTATAGTTAGTGGTAATTTTATTTTGTCTCTTTGAATCACACCCCCCCCTTTTAGAAATTGTAGTCATAAATGATAGAAATAATTATTGGTGAAGTCTTGTAATCGAACTATGTATTCCTTGTGGATTCGATCCTAACCTCGGTTAGGTTAATTGCTGACAACAATCGCTTTCTTATTGGAGTGTGAACATCACTAGCCACATGGAGGAGGACGATGATGAATTTGGGCACCAGCTCCTATATGGTGATATCATGTATGCAATAGTATGCATTAGTACATTTGAATGTACTAAGTATGTAGGATGCAATGCAACAAGAATTAGGCATCATAGTAAAAATGTGTAACAATAAGCAATAAGCATAATATAACAACATGGCATGTATGATCAATTCATAAGTAAAACATGCTTAAGTAAATCATGCTCACATATGATATCATATGTGTAGAAGATACCAAGATAGATTTTTAAGGTACAAACCCCTTGGTTGGTTGATGATGGTTTCACCCCATCACCCTATTGGTGTGGTACGAACCCCTCACATGGTTGATGATAATCACACCTTATCACCATGGTGGCTAAGTACAAACCCCTCACATGGTTGATGAGTACAAACCCCCACCCCGGTTACCCAAGCTCTTGTCCCCCCTGATCGGATATGGTCTAATGCAATACTTTGTATAGAGTATATCTTATACATAAGCTTATTTCATCATCATATAGTCAATTATATAAAATCTCATGCTTTGAACCATCAACTCCTCGAAGAAACCACATCCGGACATTTTATCAAACACTTAGAGGGTGTGTAATGCTAGTATAAAACCATGAAATATAGAGATAAAATTATGCAAGAAAATCTATCGTAAAACCATCAATCAACTCCTCGCAACACCCTCAAGCTACATATATCAAAACTTCTCCTCAAATCTTACAATGGATCAAAGATTTATAGCTCAAAACAATAACAATTTATCATAGCTTTAACATAGTGTGTAGTGAATTTCATAATAAGCAAGACTCATTTGTAAATCAACTATAAATCATACAATTTGAGTAAAAGGAGGTTAGGGCAACATGGATGGAAGGACCCAATGGCTAAAACCCACATACCTTAGCTTGGAGATGAACTTGGTGAAGATTGGATATGGAGACTTGAAGCTTGAAGAAGAACCTTGAAGGAAATCCTTAGTTTCGGATGAGGGTTTGACACTTGAATTTGGGAGTGAAAAATAAGGCTAAGTGTTTAAGAGGATATTGAGAAGTGTTTAGGATGATATGAGAGTGAAATATTACTAAGTACAGGTAAAAACACGTTTGGGAACACTTGAGCCCAAGACTTAGAAGTCTTGGACCGACTTAAAAAATAACGGACACCTTTTTACACTGGTGCGCGTCGCGTGGAGAACGCGGGTTGCTCACTAGAAATTGCATTGTTAAAAATCACAAGTGTTAATCTTTTGCTCTTAAATCGGGGTTAGACCCTTTTCCCCCTAATTTTTACCCCCTGATCAGGAATATGAAATCAGATTTTTGATATCGTGCACAAATTTTTAGATATATAGAATTTAAAATTCAGTGCATTCCGAGACACATTTTCGAGCACTTTTTGAGGTTGTTTCAGTAGGAAACCCTTTTCCTGACAGATTTGAGAAAATAATATACTGTCCTTCTGGGATTAGGAAAAACTTTTCCTTATAGGTTTGGAACTATTTGGAATTTATATAATGGAAGTATTATAGGAGATTCTTCACAAAGTAGTCTTAAGGGCTTGAAAGCATTATAAACTAATTTTTTTCTTTCATAGCGGAAAACTCTCTCTTTTTTGCTAGGAGTAGGCATTAGTCGAACCTCATTAAATCCTTGTGTTATTTTTTCTCTATTTTTTGTGATTATATGTTAGTTAATCCATAATATAAACACCTAAAAGTTTTTTTTCCCTTAAAATTCTTTGTGCAAAGACTCTTCTAATCAATTCAGCAAAAAAAATTACTCTTTTGGTGAAATTTCCATTTTGAAGAATCAATGGAAGATTCAATCTTTGTTGAAAGAAAAGAGTTGATGGTTTCACCATTAGGTGGAGTCTCAACTATAAAAAGTAGTCGTTTCTTCCTTTGAAAGTCCAAATTTGAAGGTTCCTTCACATCCTTTTTTATCTGAATCTGAATAGCCATAGAAAGTCTCTTTTAATGGCTATAGGCATCTCCAGAACAAATGGAAGAAGTGTGTCGCAGCTATAGAATATGTCCATCACTATGTATGGAAAGTTGCTGGTGTTTATGAAGCTATTATGGGTTTAGTGTATAAATTTCATACAAATGAAGATTTGATTTTTGGGTTGGTAAAAAGATGGTGTTGTGGGACCAACGCTTTCGTGTTTCAATGGCGTGAAACTAATTTTACTCTTGAAGCTATGATGATTTTGGGAGGGTTCTCTATTTTGGGTGACCCTATTTTGTTCCCCCTTCAATCCACTGAGTTAGTAGAAATTGAAGAAACTCTTGAAAAAGTGCAAACAGAATTTATCGGCTTGAAGCCTTATAATCATACTAGATGGCTGAATTTTTTCATGAACAATGGTAGGAATTTTGAGCATGAGGCTTTTATTTCTCTTTGGTTATCAAGATTTGTTTTTCCAGGGAATGAGTATGATAAAATAGGTACATATGTTTTTCATGTAGCTGTTAATCTTGCTAGAGGAACATGGCTAGCGCTTGCTCCAACCGTTCTTGCTAGCATATATAGGGACCTGAGCTTTCTGCAACAAACTATGATTACGGCTTCATCTAATGAGCTAGGTAGTAATGGAGATGATGGAGACACATTTAACATTCTAGAATTTAGTCTTTGGGCGCCATTGTTATTCATTCAAGTTTGGGCTTGGGAGAGGTTAGTATCTTTGCGGCCAAAGCAGCCTCGAAATGGAAAAATGGTCAGAGGGGTGAGAATAGGTTGGTGGCACGATGTGAAACAATTGGGTGTAATTAATGTGAGGACTATTACCGATGACTCATCCGGAGAGATGTTTCAGTAGATGCCATACACCTTGGCTGTGGAAGGTTGGTTAGTTCCGAAGTTTTACAAGGAAAAAGAAGAATAGACAGTAGTTGAAGGGCGAAATTTGGATCAAGAAATGAAGGCTTTCGTTCGATGCTTGAGGGTGTCTGAGCATGTTGGTTTTTATTGTCAAGAGCCCTATCGACCAAATCGTGTAGTAATGCAGTTTTGAAATGATCAAGACTTACCTAAATGGATTCCTTGCTCGTGTTCAAGTGTAGAACTTGTCAGTTACAACTATAGCAAACCTATTGATTCTAATTTGAGGTTATACTATCCGTCTAGGCTGTTTGAACCAGATGTAACTACACAGTACTTGAAATGGTGGATAAAAGATACATTATTTCTAGATGATGCATTGGAAGGGGTTTTTCACGGACGCAAAAGTGAAAGAAGATCAAAACATCTTTGTAACCTTAATGATTTTCTGAATTACCTGAAGTTGCGCTAGGTTTTTCTCCCGAGTGTTGTGGGAAAAATGACAAGAAAAATTTTTCTACGGGGGTTTCACAAACAGTGGATTGTGACATTGTGCCTCCTCATTCAACGGAGAAACATATTGGAGAAGAACAGTTTACGCATCCACTGACTGTGCACATGGCGGTAATGAGAGTAGTAGTGTAGTTCCCCCCGAGTGCATCGGGGAAACTGACATGGAGAATATGTCTGTTCAGATTTGTCAAACAGTGCGGTACGAAATTGTGCCTCCTGGTTCATCAGAGAAGCGTACTGATGGGCAAGATGACAGCGATGATAGTTACAGGATCATAGCCCACAATCTTATTGATGAATGTGAAGATCTAATGACAGTTATAGATTGTCAGCTTAGCGAGTTCAAGAGATAAGTTGCTTCATGCAGGTTATACAACTTTCAATTCCCTGTTTATTTCCCTTTTGTATTGTTTACTTGCTCAAGAGATAAGTTTAGTTTACCTATTTTTCTTTTGATTACTTTTCTAGATTTGGCAGTAAGTTTTATTAATCCTTTGCAAAGAATTCTTATTTAGTCACAAGTGTAAAGGAATTCCTCATTCTCTTCTTGCTTAAATCTTTTTTACTTCTAACAGGTTTACATACTTGCAAAGAGACATGTCTGAAACTGCTTTGTTTAGAATTATGTAAATGTATCATATTACTTTGAAAAACAGATTTGACAAGATGCACATAATCGACAATCTTTATTAATTTCTAAAGAGCAATACTTTTGTTTGCAACTTAGAAATGTAAGGGACTAATTTTCGTACCTCAACCCAAATGTTCACTAAAACTGTTCTAACAACTCTCCAAGATGTCAAACTCGCTTCTCATTACAAACCTCACAATAATCAACAAAATTAACCACGTAGAACTATTACAACTCAATAACAGTCTTTTTCAAGAACCACTCTAAAATCCCAAAAGACAGATGCAGATTTTG
>JAABOM020058460.1:0-13880 GCA_011800125.2 Solanum clarkiae | reverse complement strand
AATTGGGGAAGATGGGAAATGAAGAAGAGGGGTCGGGGAGGGGTTATTAATTAGGGGCGCGTGTAGTCACGCGCCCGGATTTAAAATTAATTTTTTTTTTGAAAATTGTTTAAAAATTGTTAAAAAATAAAAATAAAGTCCCGATAATTAATTTGACACCGTGAAGGGTAAAAATTGGGTGTCAACAATGATATTGAGCATGCTTTCCATCTCTTCTCAAGAAACAAGTGTGCTATTACTTTGCAAAACTGTGCTCAATTTCATATGTGACAATTCCGCCAAAATCTCTTCGTTACTTGGGGGAAGAATCCAATTCGAAAATTTGAGAGCAATATGTCACAACTCGCTAATTGACTTCAAGCAAGAAATTCTGATCTTTTAGTTCTTTTTCTTTCAAAACTTGATTAAAATGTTTATATGCATACATATATAATAAAATAAAAAACAGTACTCATTTTTTCGACTGTACAGTTGTGTAATATATGTGCAAAGTGTGTTCATGCAAGGGGGTCAAATCCTTGATATATTTT
The DNA here is from genome assembly GCA_011800125.2 of Solanum clarkiae. Taxonomy (NCBI): domain Eukaryota; kingdom Viridiplantae; phylum Streptophyta; class Magnoliopsida; order Solanales; family Solanaceae; genus Solanum; species Solanum clarkiae. The sequence goes on along the minus strand of JAABOM020058460.1, from coordinate 13,350 downwards.
TATACCAACTATATTCATTTAGATGATCTTTTTTTATTTTATTATAGAGATCATTCAAAATACTAATTTGTTAACAGTAATAACCAAAATTTCAAAGACACATTTAAACTTTTACTTGGTCCTATTACCTCCCTGAACTTATTTTTTTCGTAATTTAATGCCCCTTCTTTGCCTACGTAGCATGTGGGGTCCGCGCGTGTACTACACACAATATAATTTAGCTGGTTAGGAGTGTTAAGTAGACAAATAAGGGGTATTTAATTACGAAAAAAATAAGTTCATGGGGGGTAATAGGACCAAGTTAAAGTTTAAGTGTGTCTCTAGGATTTTAATTGTAGTTTGGGAGGGGGGGGGGATACTTGTGCATTTTCCCTCAAATACAAACAAACACCACATCAAATTAGTACGTTAATAATTTATTACCTCATTTGAAGCCTATCAACCAAATATTGTATAAAATTAAGACACGTTTCAACGCATTATTGAATCAAGTATTACACATTTAGACACATGATTAATTAGGTGTTATATTCCAATAAATTATTGAATCAAATATCATATTTTAATATATTATTAAATCATATATCATACTCTTACATGTTAACTATTTGGATGTGGATCCCTTAACAGGACCGATGGTTGTTGCAACTGCAACTAACCATGCTCATTGTGTATATTGATTTAAGTAGAGGAATGAAAGTCCAAGTAATGTTATATTTGGGACTATTGCTTGACATTGACATTGTGGGAGTGGCATATTGATAATGAACTGTAACATTTTTATTGTTTTTGTATGTGTATGTGTATGTTTTACTATATTGTGGTTATTAGTATATATTTCACTTATTGTAATAGTTTCATAATCATATCATTATATTGTTGCTATGTGTATGTATTGATACTATAATTCTTTTTTTTTTTTTGTGTTGAGTACACAATATCTTCAGATGATTGTTGATAGACCTCAATTAAGTAATTGTTGACACATCGAATTCAATGATAAACCAGCTCTTTTAGACTATCAAGAATTCTTTTGAGATTCTAGTCCATTCCTTTTGGACTTAGACTTTTTTTTTAGACATTTATTATTTATGCTTTCGTAGGGTTGCATTCCCTAATTTTGGTACAATAACTTTCAGATTCTAGGGGACTATTTTTCGCACTATTTAATTTTATTTGATTTTATGGAAACTCAATTTTTGACATATTAATTTAATCTAATTCCTAACTGTAAATAACTATTTTATTTTAGTTGCTAGTTGGATTATAGTAATACCATAGGAGGATAAGAGTGGGTGCAACTTGCGATCTGTTTCGGAGTCGCAATAGAATCATCATACCCGTTAATGAAAATCAATTTAAATAACAACAAAAGTAAAAATATTTATGTTGATTCCTTATTGGGCATGATTTGAATGAAAATCATGATATTAATTAAATTCCTTTTTTGTTTTGCTGAACCATTGTCAATCCGTAAATAAAGTAGTAATCACAAATGGTGACATATTTTTCTAGTTAGATATAACTTATTGAATTATTAGAAATGTTTTTATTGTGTCATTCTTTTGTGACATGTTTTAGTTAGTTAATATGTAAATTGATGATACTTCGCAAGGAAAATATTTTTTTATTGTATTTATATATTTTGTTCAACTCTTCATATTTTCTTATTATATAACCATGCTTCATATAAGACCTTCCACTATTATTTTTCACAATATAAAAAATATTTATTTTCTAACTCATATTAATGTACAAACAGTTCAAGCACTTCAGTTTAAAATTTTAAGTTATTTGTGTAAGTTCTGAAGCGTTTGCAAACTCGGAAAATATACTCGTTAATTATGACAAATGAAATAATTTCATAGAAGTACAGAAACTAAATCCTTGAGCAATTAAATTTGTGTAAACCATTTTAGAATATCCTCGATCGTACACTATATTATTCGGTATAAATTTTTAAAAGGATACAATAAATATTGTGTCTTTTTTTTATCCGTCCGCCTGATATTAGAATATGTATAATACATTATAAAATAATACGTAATAGCCATTCAAACAATTTATAAATTGTGAAAATTAAATTGTATGCACTCCATTCTAACAAGTCACATTATCATCTATTTAACTTTGCGACTTGAAATAACTTTAGTGGAACTCATCCCCATCTCTTCGGCATGATTTTTTTATATTAAATATTTTTATACGGAGACATCTACATATTGAAAAACTTATATTTATTACTTTAACATCAAATCTCTTAAATCAACAATTTTTACAAATAAAACAAATATCGACAGAAAACATTACACTTCAAAAAATTGTTATAAGGTTGTTCATCACATGCAGATATACGTACACATAATAATTTATAAGAAGTTAATTTCTTTTAAATTAAATGGTACACTTCAAGCTATCGAACATGAGTTTTATTGTCTCATTTAATAATCTTTTACTACTTGTTCTTTCAACACTTATATATCAATTTCAATGTCAACAAATTACAAATTACCCCTTATTACTGTCAGTTTACTAATATGATATTTACTTGGCATGGAATTTTGAAATAAAAAATAATTTAAATGAAGGAAGTACTAAACAAAACCCCATTTTATTCCATGCTAAACATATAGAAAGATAAAAACTAACATCATAGATGGAACAAACATAATTATAGATATGACAAACATACTAGAAAGATAAAGACTAAAATCATAAATCGAACAAACATAGTTATATTGACAAACGTACTTTTATTAATAAAATATTAAATGGATCACTCTTCATGGGATCCAGAGGGGCCTTCATCATCGGAATCGGAGGAAGTGCTTTCCACATCTCTTAAAGGAGCCAAGGCACTTCCAAGTGTTTGATATGGAAATTCAATAAGACACTCCAATTGTTGGCTGTATACTCTCTCAGCTTCTTCTTCTGCAAATTCCAATGCCTCACACAATCTCTTAAGTTCAGAAAGGCTGAGTTCTTCAATTGGAGGTTCCGTCCTTAATGCTTGAAGAGCTCTTCCACGTTCTTTTTCTTTTTCAATTGAACGCGTTAACCTGTTTATCTGCCTATTGATGGCATCAGCATTGGGATTTTGCTGAGGTACAACGACAGGGTTAAGAGCTTCAGCATCAAGATTCAGTTCCAGAAATTTATTCACCATAGACTCGACGTCAGGGTGCCCACATGAATATGCTTTGCCTTCAGAAAAAATGACAATAGCAAGATGAGCACCACACAAAGTGCATAGCTCAGTTGCCTTTTTGAAGAGGCCATTACGTCGTTTTGAGAATGTTACTTGTCTGTTGGCTGCATTTTCCATCCTTTCAATTGCAACTCTTCTGCGCCCATTTGGTCTTCTCATGGCTTCACTTTTTGATTTCACGATGTAGGGAAAATGTGATGTTACCTTCTCTGATATTACCTTCTATTTATAGTAGGATTCCATGGGCCATGTTATTGTTGTATTCAACATATTTGCTGATCAAAATCGTAAAAATATTTATGTTCATTCCTTATTAGGCAGGATTTGAACCAAAATCATCATATTGATTAATAAAAATTCCTTTTTTGTTTCACTCTATCATTGAAAATCCGTAAATATGACGGTGGCATATTTTTTGTAGTTAGACTTATTAAATTATTAGGGTAATAGGTGTACCTGTATCTTTATATTTTGTGTTGTCGTTATTCATTTTATAAATGTTAATTTATCGTATTTGCATACGATGCTTTTCGTTATTATTAATCACTCTCTTTGTTTATTTGTCTTTTCTTTTCTTTTTTTTTTCATATCTAGTTTATTCTGCTTATGAGTTTTTGAGACGACGATTTTCAGAAAACAGTTCCTCTACCTCTATGAGGTAGTGCTAAAGTCCGCATACATTCTACCCCTCCCCAAATCCTAGCCACTTGTGAAATTTCACTTGGTATGTTATTGTATTTATATATTTTCTTAATTAGCTTCTGTTCAACTTTACATATTTCCTAATGTACCCATGCTTAATTAGATACCTTCCACTATTAACTTTAATAATATAAACATATTTATTTTCTAATTCATATTAATGTACAAAAAGTTTTAGCACTTCAATTGAATATTTTAATATATTTGTATGCTTTAGAGCCTTTTTAAACTCATAAATATACTGATGACTTATGAGAACTGAGAGAACATTGTAACAATACAAAAGTTCCTAATGCTAGCACAATTTAATAAGTACATAAATCACTTTAAAATATTCTTGTACTGTTTTCTTATTCATTATATATTTCTAAAATAATACAACAAAATTTGTGTATTTATTTATTCAACCACCTAATATTAGAATACGTACGATATATTATGAAATAAATCCTAACAATATGTAAATTGTGAAGATTTTATCTAAAATAATACAACAAAATTTGTGTATTTATTTATTCAACCACCAAATATTAGAATATGTACGATATATTATGAACTAAATCCTAACAATATGTAAATTGTGAAGATTTTATGCACTTCATCCTCTCAAAATAATATGACTTTGTGACTTGAAATTACTTTAGTGGAACTCATTTCTATCTTGATGTTATGTTGAATTTGATTTGCATAGGTTACTAGCTAGCATTTTTAATTGATGCTTTGTAACACCCGTAAATTATCGAAACGCACCTAAAATGTAATCGTGCGCACAATGCGTCTTTCAAAACTTTGATTGGGAATCCGAAATCGGATTTGCAATCAGTGTGAAAAATTGAGTGGGACAATGGTCTCGACCCAATTTAAGAGCAACCGGAGCAAAAAATAATTTTTACTAATTAAATACCGGATAGTGTTGATCCGCGTCCCAGGTGCGACGCGGAGGGGGCGCGGAATTACACTTGATGTTTCTTTTATTATTTCAACGGGAATTTAAAATTTCCGAAAAATTGCGAAATGTACTGGTCCGCGCCCCTGGCGCGTCGCGGACCAATACAATTTTTCTAACGATTTTTCTTTTAAATACGAAAAGGATATTTTGGGCATTCCCAACTCATTTTTTAAGTAGAGGATAGGATGAGTGGAATATACACGAAGGGTTTCAAGAACCCATATTTTCCTAAGTCTAAGCGTAAGTTCTGAGAGAAAAGAAGAAAGAGCTTGAGGGTTCCAAGTTGGGTTTCAATTCCTTAAAGAAGGCTGAGAAATTCTTCACTCCAAAACATGTAAAGACTACCCAGAACATGGAATTGATGATCATCCTACTTTAAATTAACTGTCTACATGTACTATTGTGTGATAATGTATTTACTCTACATGAATTCTCTGTTAAAGACCTCAAGAATGAAACTTAGGGGTAATGTCTAGAGCCCTGATTGTTTGAATGTGTTGATTGTTGGGGTCTGAGTCCTGAGATGAGTGTATTGATGACTGAGTTTATGGAATTAGTACCTTTAGAGTCTAAATGAGGTTGAACTTAGCTTTGAAGAATGATTCTACTCTTTGAGTTGATAGATGATGAGATGAGGTGAGTGTTCTAGCCCGTAGAGGCTGGGTGATGGAAATTCTTGATATATTGATGGACTTATGAGGATGTCGAATCTTGAGAGGAGTATTAGGACCGAAATGGGTAAGAGTGAGTCCCACTCATACTTATTAACTACGTGGTCAGCATAAAAGAGGATTAGACCGTGAAAGCGAATGTTTCCTTTGTCCCATAGAGGTCTTGATAGACTTCTTTTGGGATCCTCGATAGATTCGTCTTTTACCCCAGGAAGGTACTGGACGGATGTGACAATTACGTATCTTTGTTGTATCATCACCGACTCATAGGTGGTTGTTGTCAGTTATAGAAACTCCCAAATAGGTCTCATGTTGATAGTGTTCTGAGGTTGATGTGATTGTTTAATGTCTTGATGGATAGTGAGGTGATAGCATCCTGTTTCTTACTCTGAGTTGAAGATGAGTAATTGATGAGCCGATGATATTGCATACTGTTTACTTTAGCCTATTTTACGTACAGTACATTGCACGTACTAACGCCCCTTTGGCGCTGCATTGTTTTATGATGCAGATTCTGTAGACAGAGGACTTCAGCAGGTGAACCATTAAGGTCTATTGCTCCTTGATGCAGACTTGGTGAGTCCTCCCCTGCATCCAGTAGGACATCTTTATACTTGTTTTCATTTTTCTTTGAGTTCTTTTTATTGGACTGTGGTAGCCATGACCTATTATGGCACCTTCTTAGATGATAGTTATAGGGGCTTAATAGACATAGATTGATGAGGACTGATGTTGGGGTTCTTTTCCCCGTTTCCCTTCTTACTGAGATTGTCCCTTTTTCTTGTATTCTTTATGATAGACTGAGTTGATAGTTTGTAGGCCATTGAGATAGTTATTTCTTTGTTATCTCCCACTATTGAACTGATTGAGTGATTGCGATAAGACTAGGTGGTTCGCTTGGGGGCTAGCAATAGTCTCTGAGTGCCAGTTACGCCTAGGGTACCCTCCCAGGGCGCGACAAACTTGGTATCAGAGCCTAAAGTTCAAGTGTCCTAAGGAGCCTATGAAGTCGTGTCTAGTAGAGTCTTATTTATGGATATATTGTGTACCACACTTCATAAGCAGGAGGCTCTAGGACATTAGGAAGTGTTACCCTTCTTCTATGATCTGGATTCGTGTGATAGTGTTTAACCTTATGGAAATCTCATTTTAACTCATGCATTATGCATTTATAGAAAATGCCACCAAAGAGAACAACTTCTCAGAGAGATGTCGCAACTCTAACTACTGAGAACACCCAACTTAAGGTATTGGTCGAGCCAGAGGCTAGGAGACAGGGACGCCTGCTAGGATTGCCGAGGTTCCATAGGTGCCCCCTGCTCTGTCCCAGCTAGCTCCTAATACAGAGGTAGAGTTTAGGGGAGCCATCACCATCCTGATTCAGTTGGTGGCCTCCCAGGGTAACAACCGAGGTTCTCAAGCTTCGAGCTCTAGCTCCCAGGAGCCCCCAGCTGCACCTAGACTTAGAGACTTCTTGAGGATGAACCCACCTGTGTATACGGGGTCTAAAGTTAAGGAGGACCCGCAGAACTTCATTGATGAAATGTACAAGGTCCTGAAAGTGATGTATGCTGATGAGCTTGAGGGAGTGGAACTTATTTCCTACCAATTGAAGGACTTTGCTAACATATGGTACAATCAGTGGGAGGAGAGTAGAGGTGAGAATGCAGAGCCTGCAACATGGGAGGAATTTGAGACAGCCTTCCTGGACCACTTCTTTCCTCAAGAGTTGAGGGAGGCGAAGGTGGATGAGTTCATGAATATGAAACAAGGAGGGATGACTGTGAAAGAGTACGACCTTATGTTTATTAAGCTGTCCAGATATGCTCCAGAAATGGTGCAAGACATGAGGGCAAGGATGAAAAAGTTCGTGTCCGGTCTGGGCAGACATGTGCAAAAAGAGTGTAAGACAACTTTGCTAAATCCGGGCATGGACATCTCCAAAATTATGGTGTATGCCTAACAGACAGAGGAGGACAAGAAGAGATAGAGTGAGAAGATGAACAAAATGGCAAAGTTCGCAGGGCATGAGCCTAGCCAACAGAGACAAACTAAGGGTGTCAAATCCTACTTTCAAAAGAGATCATCTTATCATGCACCTTCTATAGCGTGTGCGCCCGTTTAGCCAAACAGGTATGATCAAAAGTCTTAGGGAGTCCAGAATTTTAGGGCTCAGGGTGCCAAATCTCAGGATAGTGTGACCCAAGGCGCGAGGGGAAAGCCACCTTGTGACAAGTGTAGTAAGCTACATCTGGGTGAGTGCCATGTGGGTAAGGATGTCTAGTATTCATGTGGGAAGACTGATTACTTCCAATTTGAGTGCCCAAAGAGGAGACGAGGTGAGGGGAGCAGCAGACCACAGTCATCCGCAGTCCCTGCAGTGAGAAATCAGCAGAGAGGTACTACTATTGGTACAAGAGGCGGGACAAACTACCTTTATTCTATGGGAAATCAATAGGATCAAGAGGCTGCACCAGATATGGTTATAGGTATTCTTTGAGTCTTTACTTTTGATTGTTATGCATTGCTTGACCCAGGTGTCACTTTGTCTTTTGTGACTCCTTACGTGCTAGTAAGTTTGTGATTCTTCCAGAGTGTTTACTAGAACCTTTTGTTGTTTATACTCCTACTAGTGAGTCTACCTTAGTTGAGAGGGTTTCTAGAGATTGTGTAGTATCCATCTATTCATATAGATGCCTTAGATGGCTTGGTAAAATTGAAGATGGTTGATTTTGATGTGATACTTGGCATGGATTGGCTTCACGCCTGTTATGCTTCTGTTGACTGTAGAACCCGAATTATTAAGTTCCAATTTCCTAATGAGCCTGCTCTAGAGTGGAAAGGGAGTTCTGTTGCACCTAAGGCAAATTTATTTCTTATCTTAGAGCCGAAAGTTGATTTTCAAAGGTTGTGTTTACCACCTCGTGCGAGTTAAGTCGGATGATGTTGAATCTTCCACTATTGAGTCAGTCTAGATTGTGAATGAGTTTCTTGATGTGTTTCCTAATGATCTACCCAGAATCCCTCCTGATAGGGAGATTGACTTTGGGATTGATGTCCTTCCCGACCCCAAACCCATTTCAATTCCACCTTATAGAATGACCCCCACGGAGTTAAAAGAATTGAAAGAACAATTGAAATTATTAGAGGAAGGTTGCATAAGGCCTAGTGTCTCATCTTGGGGTGCTCCTGTGTGATTCATGCATAAGAAAGATGGGTCTCTTAAAATGTGTATAGACTACCGACAATTGAACAAGGTTACAATAAAGAATAAGTATCCTTTTTCCAGGATAGATGATCTATTTGATCAACTTCAGGGTGCTACTTATTTCTCCAAGATAGACCTTAAATCGGGTTACCATCAGTTGAAGGTGAGGGAAGGTGATATTCCAAAGACAGCCTTTAGGACACTGTATGACCACTTTGAGTTCTTGGTCATGTCTTTCGGGTTGACAAATGCACCTGCAACTTTCATGAATTTGGTGAACAGGGTATTCAAACCGTACCTTGACATGTTCATGATCGTGTTCATTGATAATATTCTGGTGTATTCTAAGGATGAAGAGGAGCATGCTAATCACCTTAGAGTGGTTTTGCAAACGCTCAAAGACCATGAGTTGTATGCAAAATTCTCGAAGTGCGAGTTTTGACTCAAGTCCGTGGCTTTCATAGGCCATATTGTTTTGGGAGATGGTATTCGGGTGGATACCTAGAAGATTGAGGCGGTTAAGAACTGGTCTAGACTAACTTCTCCGACTGAAATAAGAAGTTTCTTGGTTTTGGCAGGATACTACTGCAAATTTGTTAAGGGCTTCTCTTCATTATCAGCACCATTGACTAAGCTAACTCAGAAGAAAGCCAAATTCCAGTGGTCTGAGGAATGCGAAAAGAGCTTCCAAGAGTTGAAGACTAGATTAACTACAACACTAGTTTTGACTTTGCCCGATAGGATGGGAGACATCATGATATACTGTGATGCCTTAAGAGTTGGACTAGGTTGTATGTTGATGCAAAGAGGGAAGATGATAGCTTATGCTTCCAGATAACTCAAGATCCATGAGAAGAACTATCCAACTCATGATCTCAAGTTGGCAGTGATGGTATTCACATTTAAGATCTAGAGTCACTATTTGTATGGAGTGCATGTGGATGTGTTCACTGACCACAAGAGTTTGCAATACGTGTTTAGTCAGCAAGAGCTCAACCTGAAGCAGAAGAGATGGTTGGAGCTGTTCAAGGACTATATATAATCATCCTCTACCACTCAGGAAAGGCTAACATTGTTGCGGATGCTCTTAACAGGTTGTTTATGGGTAGTACTGCCCATGTGGAGGAAGGAAAGAGAGAACTAGCTAAGGAAGTTCATAGATTGGCTCAACTGGGAGTTCAACTTGAGGAGAACAATGAAGGCGGGGTCAATGTTTAGAATGGATTTGTTTCATCCTTAGTGTCAAAAGTGAAGGAGAAACAAGACCAAGACCCTGACTTGTTCCAATTGAAAGAAGCGGTTCACAAGCAGAAGTTGATGGTTTTCTCCGAAGGAGGAGATGAGGTGTTGAGATACTAGGGTAAATTGTGTGTGCCCGATATTGATGGTGTTCGAGATAGGATCATGGCTGAAGTCCATAGCTCCAGATATTCTATTTATCCCTTGGGAGAAGTCTATTGGTGGAATGGAATAAAGAAGGACATCGCTGAATTTGTCTCTAAGTGTTCTAATTGTCAACAGGTTAAGGTTGAACATCAAAAACCATGTGGATTGAAACAAAATTTTGAAATTCTAGAATGGAAGTGAGAGGCGATCACCATGGATTTCATCACTGGCTTACCAAGAACCCGAAAGCAACACGATTCGATATGGGTGATTGTTGATAGGTTGACGAAATCAGCCCACTTCTTGGCAGTCAATACAACCTATACGGCTGAGGAGTATGCTCGACCATATATTCGTGAGATTGTGAGGTTACATGGGGTTCCCTTGTCCATCATCTCGGATAGAGGATCTCAATTCACCTCTCAATTTTGGAGGTCCTTTCAGCAAGGATTGGGTACTAAAGTACATCTGAGCATAACTTTTTCACCCTCAGACAAATGGAGAAGTAGAATGTACCATTCATACTTTAGAAGATATGTTGAGATCTTGCATCATCGACCTCAAAGTAATTGAGATGACCACCTACCATTGATTGAGTTTGCGTACGACAATAGCTACCATACCAGCATTCAAATGACCCTTTATTAGCCACTGTACGAGAGGAGATGTAAATCACCGATTGGCTAGTTTGAGGTTGGTAAACTGAATTGATCGGACCTGATCTTGCTCACCAGTCTATGGAGAAGGTGAAGGTCAGCAGAGAGAGGTTGAAGACAGCACAGAGTCATCAAAAATCTTACATAGATGTGAGGAGAAGAGACTTGGAGTTTGAGGTGGATGATTGGGTGTACCTAAAGGTGTCACCCATGAAGGGTGTCATGAGGTTTGGTAAGAAGGGAAAGTTGAGTCCATATTATATCAGACCATACCAGATTGTGACGAGGATTGGGAAGGTTGCTTATGAGCTAGATTTGCCTTCCGAGCTAGATGGAGTCCATCCGGTGTTTCACGTTTTAATGTTAAAAAAATATTTGGGAGATCCTACCTTAGTAGTTCCTGTTGAGAGTATGAGAGTGAAGGATAGTATATCTTATGAAGAAATTCCAGTCCAAATCCTTGATCGACAAGTCCGTAAGCTGAAGAATAAAGAGATAGCCTCTGTTAAAGTTCTATGGAGGAATCAATTTGTTGAGGAAGTTACGTGTGAAGATGTGGAAGCGATGAAACTCAAATATCTGCACCTATTCGTGCCAAACAATGATGTTGTTGAAGGTAAACCCCTACCCTTAGCACTATTAAAGCTTTATTCTTTAATTTGATGCATTGAGTCTAGTCCCCAAGTATAAGACAAAGATAGATAGGTGATGGATAGTTGAGAGTTCGAGAGATCCCGAGTGAGGAATGAGATGAGTTTTGAGGTTACTCATGTTTCTATTCGAACTTTACTCATTATTTGAGGATGAATGATCCTAAGGGGAGATGATGTAACACCTCATAAAATTACCTAAACGTCCCTAAAACGTAATCATATGCACAACGCATCTTCCAAAGCTCCAATTGGAAATCTGAGACTAGATTTTTCGATCTGCATGGAAAATAGAGGGGGAAAATGGTCATGACCTGATTTAAGAGCAACCGGAGCAAAAAATAATTTTCACTAATTAAATGTCAGACAGTGTTGATCCGCCCCCTGGCGCGACACAGAGAGGAAGCAGACTTACACTTGATGTTTTTTTTATTATTTCAATGGGAATTTAAAATTTCCAAAAATTTGTGAAATGTACTGGTCCGCGCCCCTGACGAATAGCGAACCAATATAATTTTTCTAACGATTTTTTTTAAATATGGGAGGGGTATTTTAGACATTCCTAACTCATTTTTTAAGTCCCAAAACATGATTTAACCCCTCTATTTCACGCAAAGGAGTTCAAGAACCCATATTTTCCTAAGTCTAAGCGTAAGTTCTCAGAGAAAGAGAAGAAAAAGCTTGAGAGTTCCAAGTTGGGTTTCAATTTCTTGAAGAAAGCTGAAAAATTCTTCACTCCAAGTATGTAAAGGCTACCAAGAACATGAAATTGTTCTTCCATGTGCCCCATTGCATGTAGTAGGATTATAGTTAATGGTTAATAGGTCTAGGGTTACAATTCTTGAAGATTTTCTTGAAAGTTCTCTTTAATTTATATATTATCATAAATTGATGATTATCATACTTCAAATTAATTGTTTAAATGTACTATTGTGTGATAATGTATTTACTCTACATGAATTCTCTATTGAAGACCTCAAAAATGAAACTTAGGGGTAATGTTTAGAGCCTTGACTATCTGAATGTGTTGATTGTTGGGGTCTGAGTCATGAGATCAGTATAGTGATGGCTGAAATTGATAGAATTAGTATCTTTATAGTCTAAATAAGGTTGAACTTAGCTTTGAAGAATGATCCTATTTTTTGAGTTGATAAATGATGTGATGAGGTGAGTGTTCTAGCCCGTAGAGGCTGGGTGATAGGAATTTTTGATATATTGATGGACTTATGAGCATGTCGAGTCCTGTGAAGAGTATTAGCACCGAAATGGGTAAGAGTGAGTCCCACTCGTACTCATTAAGGACGTGGCCAACATAGGAAAGGATTAGACCGTGAAAGCAGATGTTTCCTTTTTCCTACAACGGACTTGATAGACTTCTTTTGGGATCCCCGATAGACTCGTCTTTTACCCCAATAAGGTACTGGACAAATGTGGCAATGACATCTTTTTGTTGTATCATCACTGGCTTATAGTTGTTGGTTGTCGGTTATAGAAACTCCCAGATAGGTCTCATGTTGATAGTACTCTGAGGTTGATGTGATCATTTGATGTCTTGCTAGATATTGAGATGATAGCGTCCTATTTCTTACTCTGAGTTGAGGATGAGTGATTGATGAGCTATTGATATTGTATGTTGTTTACTTTAGCCCGTTTTGTATACAGTATATTCCACTTACTAACGGCCATTTGGTGTTGCATCGTTTTATGATGCAGATTCTGTAGACAGAGGATTTCAGCAGGAGAACCGTTGAGGTCTAGAGCTCCTTGATCCAAACTTGGTTAGTCCTCCCCTGCATCCAGGAGGACATCTTCACTTTACTTACTTTCATTTTTCTTTGAGTTCTTGTCACGACCCACCCCGGGGCCGTGACTTACGCCGATTAGGCGTTCATACCAAATCTTAAATCATAAAGATCCTTA
>JAABOM020058459.1:0-13881 GCA_011800125.2 Solanum clarkiae | reverse complement strand
CAAATTACACGACATCCACAACAAAATTTTCCAATTGTATAATTATCCTTAATTTAAAGAAATACGGGGTTTAACACTTGCCAGACCAGCCCCGGCTAATGAGGGTTAAGCACCTTAAAGGCCCATGGATGAGCCTATCTCTAATGGTGAATTTTGGACGGCCTTTGCCATGCTAGCTCAGGTAGTGACTACTCGAACTAGATTGGCCAATCTTCCTCGGGATCCCACTCTGGAATCTGGAGTGAGGGATTTCACCCGGATGAATCCTCAGGAGTTCTTTAGGTCTAAGGCTGATGAGGATGGTCAGGAGTTCATTGATGAGCTTTCCAAGGTGTTGAATGTTATGGTTGTCAATTCTGAGTAAAAAGCTGATTTGGTTGCCTATCAGTTGAAGGATGTAGCACAAGTGTCGTATACTCAATGGTCTATGGAGAGGGTTTGTGGTGATGCTGTTAATTGGGAGGAGTTCAAGCTTGCCTTTTTGTATGGTTTCTTCCCTCTTAAGCTTAGGCAAGCCAAGATGACTAAATTTATCAACGTCAAGCAAGGGAATATGAGTGTGAGGATTATCCCCTCAAGTTCTCCAAGCTCTCCAAGTATGCTATGACACTTGTGGTAGATTCTCATGCTAGAATGGACAAGTTCATTTTCGGTATCTCTAACACACTTGTGCATGAGTGTTGCACCGCCATGCTCATCTTGTATATAGATATTTCTAGAATCATGGTGTATGCCGAATAGATTTAAGGGGAGAAACTCAAGTAGAGGAGGGTACATGATCCTAAGTGGGCCCGCTTTGATCGTGGGTTCTCCGACTCTCGGGGTGGTAGTTTTGGTCGCTTCCAACAGGTCCAAGGTTCTAGTGCCAAGGTTGCTAATGCTAGGGTGCCTCTTCCTAGGGCACTGGTTGGTGGTGTATAGGGATATCCTTTGTGTGGCAAGTATGGGAAGAGCCACATAGGCGCTTGTTGGAGAGACTTGGGTGCTTGCATTGTGTGTGGTGATAAGTATGACAAGGTTGCAGATTGTCCCAAGAACCCTCAGAGGGTTCAAGGCTAGGTGGCTCTAGGTCAGCAAAGAGCTCCACAAGGTGTTGCTCCGAGGAGCAACAGGTTCTATGCTCTTCATGCACGTCAGGAGGTTGAGGAGGCTCCAGATGTAGTGACTGCTACGTTAAAAGTCTTCGATTTTAATTATTATGTTTTACTTGTTCTAGGTACAAACTTGTCTGTTGTGACTCCTCTGTTAGCTGTTAAGTTTGGTTTGAATCCAAAAATTTTAAGGGATCCTTACTCAGTTTATACTCCCGTCGATGAATATTTTGTTACACATAAGGTCTATCGTGGTTATCTTGTTTCTGTGTTGCATATAGTTTTTCCATGTGATCTTGTGTAACTTGAAATGTATGATTTTGAAGTAATTCTTGGGATGGTTTTTTTGCATGCATCATATGCCTCTACAGATTGTAGAACCCGAAAGGTCAAGTTCCAACCTCTCGGTGAGCCCGTTCTTGAATGGAAGGGTAGTGACTCTTGAAACGCCCAAAAAAGGCTCCAAAATGTGCTTCAGAAATGCCCATAATCATAATTTTCATATATCTCAAAATCCATGGGTGATATCAAAAATCCGACTTCATATTCTTGATCGAAGGGTAAAATTGAGTAGGAAATAGATATAATTCGGATTTTAGAAGACCATAGTGAAAAATGATTTTCAAAAAATTTTTGGAGATAGTAAGGGTGTGCGATAGTTCCACGATGCGTACCCATCGTGGATCAGTGTTAGCATTTCCTTATTTTTCTATTTCAGCCTTATGGCATTGGGGTCATGGCCCCATACCCACTTATGCGTGAAAACAACTATACTTAGCGATTTTTCAACTCCATATTACTCAAAACCCTTTCTAAAAGTTCTCAACCATTTTATCAAAATTCTCATCCAAATTCAAGTGTCTCAAGCTTAATTCTAGATCTCTTGAACTCCATTCAAACTTCAAGTCTCTTTCAAGTCTACATCAAGGAATCCCCCAAATGTATGTATGTGGGTTTCATCCATTGGGTTCTTTCACCCATGGAGCCCAAGCTTCCCATTTTATGAAAATTGCATGATTTCAAGTTTTATTACTTATGGATATCTATTATTATGAAATATGAGCATGATTTATGCTGGGGTTTTGTCAAATATTGTTGATTATGCATTAATATCTAGTTTGAGCTTATACTATGAAGTGATCCTTGTCTATTGAGACTATACATGTTTCAAGCTATGATATTTATGAACTATTGTGAAGTTTTGATATGATTTACAAGTTACCTATGATGGAGTTTTACCATGATGTTGGTGGGTTAATTTATATGACTTTAAAATGCATTGATTTCACTATTTCATGACCAATAATCTTGCATTTTACATGATTTAAATATGTTCTCATATGTGTCCACCAAGTGTTCGATAAAATGTCAAGTCAAGAATTCTCAAGTTAATTACATGTTTTACAATTCAAGTGAATTCATAATGAATATGGTCTATCAAATATGTTATGAACTCATGAAATTTTCTATGATTATGCAAGTATGAAGTTAAGCCCTATTTCCAAGATTTTATCTCTTGTGAGCTATTCATATTAAAGCAAGGGTTCATATATGATTATGATCTATTCTCATGTTTCAAGTTGGGCTCACCATTAGAGGTCAAGTATGTTTAAGATCTACTCATGTTACTATTCTATATTCATTACAAATTATGAAAGATATGATTATTTCAAGTATTCCGTGGGATTAGACTTAGCACTGATGGATTGGATGTTAGCGTCGACTATCTTTAAGGGTTCATACTCCTTTCCTCAAACTATGTGCCAACATAGGATTATGTCATACCCTTGCTATACTATTGGATCCATTTAGTGCAGTTTATCATGAAATCCACCTGAAGTGGAATGGGTTCCCGTAAGGAGGGGGGGTTACTTATCCAAAATGGGATGGACTCCTATAAGGTAAAGTATGATTTACCTTGGCAAATAGACTACCTCTTTACCGATGAGGGATAATCATCAAGATTCCAAGTTGTAGCTCGCTTGGTCTTACTTTTGTTGGTTAGGATCTCTTCTCACATATGTATTATGTCTTATGCAAGTTGAATGGTTTACAAACATGTTTTACCACAAGCATTGATCATGCATGCCATATTGAGATTATGCCTACCTATTGCCTATTACTATTCATTTTGATTATATTTGCTTATGTCTTAAACGTACTAACACATGCATTATGCCTACATGATATCACCATGTAGGAACCAGAGCTCTTCTTGATCATTCTCCATGTGGCTAGTGAGATACTTCAAAGAAAAGCTTGGTGAGTCCTTAAGTTCGAGGACACTATCTACTTTTCTTACTATTTTAAGACCTCTTTGTGTTGAACATCTGACAGTATGAGGGTGAGCCCGAAAAATGTCTTGGCTCTCACTCCATTCCAAGTTTAGAGGTGTATATTGAATATTATGATGTTATTGTGTTATGAGCTTGACTCTTATGCTTTGTTTATATTCAAGACTTCCCTTAGTCCCACTTTCAGTTTTATATATCTCTTGTTGTTGTTTACTTTGCTTCCGCGACCAAGGATGTGTGATTGATATGCTAAGAGGCTTGTTTGGGTTCCTTTAGGTTCCCATTCGCTATGTCACATCTAGGCACTAGGCTTGGGTCGTAACAACTCCGCTATTAAAGTTTAGTTTATTTCCGACCTCAAGGCTCACAAAATGATCTCTAAGGGGGGTATATATCACATTGTGAGGGTTAAGGATGTGGAGTCTGAATTAACTACTCTTGAGTTAGTTTCGCTGGTGAATGAGTTTCTGGACATGTTCCCTGAAGACCGTCCTAGTATTCCTCCAGAATGGGAAGTATACTTTGACATAGATCTTCTTACGGACAATCAACTTATCTCTATACCTCCCTACCAAATGGCACCGACTGGGTTGAAAGAGTTAAAGGAACAATTGAAGGATTTGTTGGAAAAGGGTTTTATCCGACCAGATATATCTCCATGGGGTTCTTCCATGTTATTTGTAAGGAAGAAAGATGGATCTCTTTGGATGTGTATAAATTGTAAGCAATTGAATAAGGTGACCATCAAGAATAAGTAACTGTTGCCTAAAATTGATGACTTGTTCGACCAACTTCAAGGGGCTACTCACTTTTCGAAGATTGATCTCTATTTTAGGTATCATCAACTGAAGGTTAGAGAGTTTGATATTCCTAAGACAGCCTTTCGGACAATGCATGGGTATTTTGAGTTTTTGGTGATGTCGTTTGGTCTAACTAATGCTCTGGCTGTGTTTATAGGTCTCATGAATCAAGTGTTCAAGCCATTCCTTTATATCTTTGTGGTTGTCTTCATTGATGATATTCTTATTTATTCCCGGAGTGAGCAGGAGCACATGGATCATTTGAGGTTGGTTTTACAGACCTTGAGAGAGAAGAAGTTGTACGCCAAATTTAGCAAATATGTGTTTTGATTAGGTGAAGTTGCTTTTTTGGGTCATGTGGTGTCCGGTGATTGTATAAAGGTGGATCCGAAGAAGACTGAGGTGATAAAGAATTAGCCTAGACCATTGACTCCTGTGGAGATTCTTAGCTTTTTAGGCTAGCAGGTTATTATAGATGGTTTGTTGATGGATTCTCATCTATTGCATCTCCATTGACTAAATTGACTCAAAAGAAGGTTAAATTTGTGTGGTTGGACGAGTGTGAGAGGAGTTTCAAAGAGAATATCATCGACTTACATTGGCTCCAGTTTGACCCCATCAAATGGTTTGGATGGGTTCATGGTATATTATGATGCGTCTCAGATTAGGTTGGGTTATGTACTTATGCAACATGGTAAGGTAATAGCTTATGTATCTAGGCAATTGAAGGTGCATGATCATAATTGCCCAACTCATGACCTTGAGTTAGCGGCGGTGGTATTCGCTTTGAAAATTTGGAGACACTATTTTTACGATGTACATTTGATGTTTTCACTGACCACAAGAGCTTGCAATATGTGTTCACTCAAATAAACCTTAACTTGAGACATAGGAGATGGTTGGTACTCCAAAAGGATTACGACATAAGTGTTTTATAACACCCCGGTAAGGCAAATGTGGTAGCCAACGCCCTTAGTAGGCTTTCTATAGGAAGCATGGCTCATGTGGAGGAGGAGAAGAAGGAGTTGGCAAGGGATGTACACCGTTTGGCTAGATTAGGTGTTAGCTTGGCCAATTCCAATGATGGTGGTAAACATGTTCAAAATAGGGCTGAATCCTCGTTGGTTGTTGATGTGAAAGCTAAGCAAGATCTAGATCCATCCTTGGTTGAATTGAAGAAATTTGTTGCTGAAAAGAATGTTCAGGTTTTCTCCCAAGGGGGAGATGGTGTACTTCACTACCAAGACTGATTGTGTGCTCTGGACGTAGATGATCTTAGGAAGGTGATCATGGGTGAAGCCCATAACTCTCGTTATTCTATCCACCCAGGATGCACTAAGATGTATTGGGATTTGAAAGAGGTGTATTGGTTGCATGGAATGAAGGACATAACAAAGTTTGTGTCCAAATGCCCAAATTATCAACAAGAGAAATTACAGCACTAAAGGCCCGCTGGGTTGGCTCAAGACAATGAGATTCCTACTTTGAAGTGGGAAGACAAAATATGGATTTTGTGGTTGGGTTTCCTCAGACTAGGAAGCAATTTGACTCCATTTGGGTTATCGTGAATCGAGTGACCAAGTCGACAAATTTTCTACCGGTTAAGACTACTTTTGGTACCGAAGACTATGCAAAGTTGTACATCCATGAGTTGGTAAGATTGCATGGAGTGCCTAGGTCTATTATATCGGATTGGGTTACCCAATTTACATCTCAGTTTTGGAGGTCGTTTCACTAGAGACTTGCACTAAGGTTAAATTAAGCACCACTTTTCATCCTCAAACCAATAGGCAAGCCAAGAGTATGATTCAAACCCTGGAGGATATGTTAAAGGCTTGTGTGTTGGAGTTCAAGGATAATTGGTATGATCATCTTGCACTCATTATGTTTGCCTATAATAATAGCTTTCATGCTAGCATTGGCATGGCATCTTTGAGGCATTATATGGTAGAAGGTGTAGGTCTCTGGTAGGGTGGTTTGAGTTGGGAAAGGAAGCATTGATTGGAAAAGACTTGGTGATGGAGGCAATGGAGAAAGTAAAATTAATTAGGGAGAGTTTGAAAATGGTCCAAAGTCACCAAAAGTCCTATTCAGATATTAGAAAGAGGGACCTTGAATTCAAGTTGGGGATTAGGTGTCTATGAAAGTCTCACCTATAAAGGGAGTGATGCATTTTAGAAATAAAGGAAAGCTAAGCCCCTGATATGTAGGACCTTATGAGGTTATTGAGTGGATTGGGAATGTGGCATATAGGGTGGAATTACCCTTGGATTTGAGTTCAATTTTCCCGATCTTCCATGTGTCTATGTTGAGGAAGATGGTTGGCGATCCTAGCACTATTGTACCTTTGGAAGGTATTGAGGTAGAGGAGAAATTGTTCGATGAGGAGGTTCCGATGGAGATTTTGGATAGACAAGTAAAAAAAATTCCTAACAAGGATCTAGCTTCGGTTAAGATGCTTTGGAGGAACCAACATGTGGAGAGAGCTACATAGGAGGAGGAGTTGGACATGATGAAGGATACTCTTACCTTTTCCAATCTACTCAAGCTTAAGGTACTAGGTTCTTCTTTTCCTAATTTGTCCCAATCCTTTCGTTCTTGAGTTTCATGCATGACATGCTTACATGTGCATTGAAATGATTTTTATAATGTTTTGAATGATTTTATTATGTTTCGGCATGAGATTTTCAAATGATGAACTATGCATGGTATCTTTTGTTTGAGAGTTCATATTCTAATTGAAGCCTTTCAAGTCTTGTTCTTGAACATTCTGGGACGAATGTTCCCAAGGGGGAGATGATGTAATGACCTAAGTGTTGTACGACGTCATTGAACCTTTAGAAAATTGTTTTGAATAAAATTTAGACCATGTGTTGTCCCAAGGAGGGCTACACGAGTCGTATGCCTTAGCACTAGCCATGTGACCCTCTGTGGCACAATACTTGGCCTTTATTTTTTTATTTTGGAGCTTTTTGGGGAAAAGTATAGGGCCACGACTTGTGCCACGGGTCGTGAGGCTTGTCATTGATCATGGGACTGGCCGTATGTCCTTGTACGCAGCATGGGAAAGCCTTTTTAGGCCAAGTACCATGCCATGCACAAGTCACACAAATCGTGTGGCCGTGAGGCTTCCGGAGAAAAAAATTTTCTAAGTATAAATCACCATCTCATAACCTTTCCATGAAAATTTCCTAAGTACAGGTAGACGGGATCTCCACACGAACCAAGTGGCTTCACATGACCCGTGAAGCCGTCCGCGTGGTGAACCTTGTGCAAAAAATTCTAAGTGTTGTATTATGGCTCCAATTTCTAGAAATGTGTTTAAGTATTGGTCCACGGGCACTCCACATGAATCGTGGAGTGCTAAACGAGCCGTATGGCCTCAAGTGTGGTGATTTTGAGAAATTTTTCCCTCCGCCTCATGAAGGCCGTTCTCATAAAATTAGGTTATTTCTATTGGTCTTTTGGGGATTCCTATGCTATCCTATGGCCATCTAAAGCCCTAAACCCTATTTCAAACATTCAAAACTCACTCCTCATATCTTAAACTCTCTCAAAGACTGCTCTCAAAGGAACTTTTGTGAATTTTCAACTTAGGAGCAAAGGAACTCAACTCTCCTTCAAATTCTTTGGGGGGTTTTCTTCATCTTATTGAAGATATGTGGGTTTTTGATCCTTGGTTACTTCCAATCAAGGAGACCTAACCTATTTTCAAGAAATCTACATGAATTTTGCTTACTTTAATTTGGGGTTTTAAATATTATGTTTTCTTAGGTTCCAATAATGAATGTGTTATGTTTATCCATTGATTTTAAGATGACTTAAACTTTGTAATATTGGATTTCATCATTTTTTGATCAATTTATGATTGTGCATAGTCCCTTTAAGGCTTTGATCTAAGTATTGGTGATTTATATTATAGTTTAAATGTGGATTTGGTTATAATTTTACTTTAATTTCATATTATATTAACGATTTTAGATTGAATCTCAATTACCCATGTCATCCCCACATTTTTCATAGCATATGCATTTCATGAGCATGGATTTATGAAATTATGAAGTGGGTTAAGCCCTATTGTGATATGATTGTGATAAAATATTGGTTATGACAAAAATGTGATCACATACATGGCTGCGAATATGGCTCCTTGAGTATCTTGGGTGCTTGCACTATTTTGTATATGAACGGGCTAATCCTATGCATAAGTATTATGACTATGAGAGTATTGTTTTGGCATTTGAGCCTTGAACTACTATGAATGATATTTGGCTTTTTTAAGCCCAATTGTGCATCAAAATGTTTTGGCAATACTTGTATCTCTTTGAAAGAATGTATAGCTACGTATATTATAAGTATTCTTGTCGGATGATGACTTAGCACCGATGGAATGAGGGTTCTGCTCTCTTTCCTTGAACTATGGGCCTAACATAGGTTTCCTTTCCAAAATAGTTGTAGTTCCAGTAAGGAAAGATACCTTTGAAATAGGTATTGTTCCCACAAGGAGAAGATATAATATGATATGACTTGATATGTTATATGTGAAAATCCTATCTGAAATGTATGTTGCTCCTATAAGGAAGGGTACTTCATACAAAACGGGTGTTGTTCCCATAAGGTGAAATATAGTTTACCTTCGGCAAGTAGATCACCTCTTTACAGATGAGGGGATTTCATCGGGATTCTAAGCAATAGCTCGTTTGGTCTTACTTTTGTTGGTTGAGTTCACATCCCTACTATATATGAACATTGCATTTCATGCATCATTGGTTTCATTGTATACTATATATTTCTCTCTTTATATATGGTCTTTTCTAGATTATGTGCTCTTGTCATCTAACCATGAATGCAGGTTTTGTAAGTTATATGCGTGGAATCCCGCACACTTAGTACATTCAAACATACTAACACAATATTTGCCTACATGATTTCACCATTAGGGGCTGAAGAGCCTATTCATCCACCGTACGACATCTAGCTTGGGCTTCAAGTTATACTTGTTGTGGTGAGTCTTATCTTTCAAGGGCAAGCCACCACCTCTTCTACCTACGTTGTTCTTTTCTACTCTATTCACTTTGAGGGTGAGCCCGAGGTATGTTTTGGCCCCCGACCTATCTTATGTAGAGGCATTGTTGGACTTCTTATGCACTTTTTTTGTTTTACGCTAAGTGTTATATGGGATTTTTGATCATGGCTATTTATGGATTTATTATTATAAAATGATCTTATATTTTGCTGGGGAGAGATCCTAAGTCCCGAGTTTGTAACACCCCACACCTTACCATACTAATACTATACAAATGAAATATGACATGATTTGGTTAGACTAGCGCATGTTTTCAAAAGTGTTTGAATCCCGCGTTAATAGGCTATATGTGCGTCTAGCGCTTAAGAGGGTCGAGTGTATACATGTTTTGTGTCAAAGTGAGGGGATTACGGACTTTAAATGAAGTGAGAGAATTGAGGTGCTTGTAGGAATTAGGAAGCAAGTAGGTGAGTCAGCTACTTGCTTGGCTTAAATTGCTAATTAAATGGAGACGAGACCCGGCGTCGAAATTGTCCATGTTCGATTAGGAATAAAGTCCGTGTTAACGGTGTAACTTTGGACCATGTTTTAGCATCATAAATGTACTATATGTTAAGCCCAAGAGAGGTATTAAAAAGGGACCAAAGGCAATCCAAAACACTTAGCAAATTGGGCCCAAACAGAAAAAGAACAAATCTGAAAAATTTTGGCAGCCCAAGTCCATCAAGTTGGTGCTCTAAAAAGGCCCAACTTTGAGGGCCAATCTGGTGGGTAAGCAACTTGATAATATGGGCTTATGCTGGTCAAGAATTCTATAGAAGGTCCGCATAATCCCTCTATAAAAGGAGGCCTAAAGCAGCTCCCACATTTCACTATTATTTTAAACACAAAAGAAAATCAGCTTTGTCTCCAACTTGTCTCCCAACGTGTATTGACTTGCAAAGCAGCAAAAGGGAACTCCTAGGGTTCTTATACAAGCCCTATAACTTGAATATAGTGGTAATTAAGTTTATACATGTGTTTACTATAGTTTTATCATAAAAAAACAAGAGATAGATGCTGCGTACACTTGCTAAAACTGTTGGATAGATTATGTGCAGAAAGTTGTTGCACCTTTTCCTTTTTGTTTTGGTGATTTCTCTACGGTTTTTAAGTTGTATTATGAAGGTACCTTGGTGTTATTGACATGGTATGAGTTATAGATATTATACTAAAGTTGTTGCCCTGATTTTGGTTTCATTTAACAAGAGCGTCTTACTGAGTTATCTTAAGCGTTATGTTGATTGGAATTTGCGGACTGTTGTGTGTAAAGCTATTAGCTCACATCCTTCATGACTTATTAACTGATATTATAATACTGTTTGAGGTCTGTTTATATGTGTAAATATTGCTGGAACAGTTTGGTTAAAGTTGGAATAGGTTTGGAGTTATCTGCGTCGAAAGGTAGCGAAGGAAAGTAACGTTATGCTGTCCGTTTTTAGATTTCATGGAATTATGATGTGTTGTGATTTGTGGGCTGTTTTAAGGCTGTTATGGACTTAAAATAGGCTGTACATGATGTGTACATGCTAGTGTATATGAGAAAATACGATTAAGGAGCGGAAAGGTCGAAGGATCACGCTAGGGTTTATAATTACCTTTTGCTGCCCGTGTGTTGTTTTGTTACGCAATTGGGCTTCCAAGGTATGTATATTGGCTGATAATACTATTTTTATCACCTATTATGTTGTATATAACTGTTTGAAGGAAGGGAAGGTTGTTTTTAAATAGTAAAGAGGTCCGACGACGAGGTATGTAAGGTTATTTGATTTTGTATCCTTTGGCATGAAATATAGATCCTTCTTTGGAACATAAAGGCACTCACCAACTCTGACATAACTATTAACTGTGTCTCCATCCTTTAACATTTTCATATGATTCCATACATAGTCGCTTCCTAATCTGGTTACATACATGAATACCAAGATACATGGTTTCTAGTTGCCAAATATAGTTCACAAGTTGTACCATTTCATATGCATTTCATTATTTATCCAATGTACTTTTTTATTTGTCATATTGTCTTGTATGAATATCTACATGTAACATGTTACATATACAGTTTTACATCTCCAATATTATGGCCACCAAAAGAACCATCTCAAAGGTAATGGAAAGATAAGGTATACAGTTCTGGTAGGTGGTAGCCCCGAGGGGTTGAGTATAAACTAGCTAGGGGACGATCCTATCAGGGGGTGTAGCCCGAGGGGTTGAGTATAACCTAGCCAGGGACGAACCTGATACAGTTTCATGACTGATCAGTTGGTCACATGTTTACAGCTGTGCACAGATTTTATAGTATAGATGATACAGTAAAGGTAAAGTAATATAAAAGATGTAAAGTACATGATTCCACAGTATAACTAAAGGTTGTCCACAAACTTACACCAGTGCATGGGTTCATCTGAGTTATTACTTTACGTACAGTATATCCTGCCTTACATACTCAGTACAATATCTCGTACTGACGTTCCTTATGGGGGACCTGCATTTCATGCTGCAGGTACAGGTGCTAGTAGATCTCCCCAATAGAAGTACAGGATATTCTACTATTGTCATCAAGCTCCAGGTTGCTTTGGGGCTTTGTAGTCTAGAGCTTATGTTTATATTGTATAATTGGTTAAGGTGGGGCCTGTCCCGACCCTTTTCAGATGTTTTTCTTTATTTAGAGGCTTTGTAGACTATGTAAAGTAAAAGTAAAGTCATGTTTCGTACTTTAGACACTACGGCCCCAACGGCCTAGTCACATGCATTTTCTTTTGGCTTATTATCACTGTTTTTTAATTTTAAGGCATGCTAAAGGTATAACCCCACATAATACGTATAGTAAGTGCATAGTTACTGGTTGGTTCTCCCGGGACTTAGCGGCAATGGGTGCCAGTCCGCCCTAATGGGATATAGGGCGTGACATAAGTGGTATCAAAGCGGGTCATCCTAGGGAGTCTACAAAGCCGTGTCTATGTAGAATCTTGTTTATCGATGTGTTGTGTACCACATTTATAAGCAGGAGGCTAGTTGGCATTTAGGAGTTGTTACTTTCTTTCCATTCTTTAGATTGTTCTATAAAGTCAAGTGTAATAGGTGTATTATGTCTAATTCTAAACTGTTTTGTACAGCAAGTATGCCAGCAACAAGGAAGAATAAAGGTAAAGGGAAGGGAATAGAAGTGGTGGTTGGTATACCCAGCCAGGCTAGACAACAAAGTAAGGTTCGAGAGGAGTCTTTGCCACAGACATCTCCAGCTCCTCCAGTTCCTAATGAACCAGAGGGCAGTGAAAATTCCCCTAGAGCCACCTGTTGATGCTACTATATAGGATTTGAGAAATGTAGTCCAAATATTGACCCGTATAGTTGCTGGCCAAGGTCAAAGGCAGGAAGGTCCAGCTATGGGTGCAGGTGGTACAAATAGGGCAGCTGGTACCAGGATACGTGATTTTCTCAATTTAGACCCTCCAACCTTCACTGGTTCAGATCCTAATGAAGACCCTTAGGACTTTATTGATCAGATTCAGT
Source organism: Solanum clarkiae (assembly GCA_011800125.2). NCBI lineage: Eukaryota > Viridiplantae > Streptophyta > Magnoliopsida > Solanales > Solanaceae > Solanum > Solanum clarkiae. The sequence goes on along the minus strand of JAABOM020058459.1, from coordinate 1,118 downwards.
GTACTTTGGATGTTATGCACGTGGGTGATACAGAAGCTATGGAATTAGCGACATATAGGCTGAAAGGTGTTGCTATATTATGGTATAAGGCTTGGAAACAATCTAAGGGTATAGATGCACCTCCAATCACATGGAAAGAATTCAAAGAGGCATTTCTTGACCATTATTTGCCATTGGAGATCCGAGAGGCCCGTGCAGATCAATTCCTGAATCTTCACCAGGGGAATATAAGTGTGAGGGAGTATAGCCTCCAATTTAATTCCTTGGCAAGTTATGCTCCTAATGTAGTTGCCACAATGTCAGACAAAGTTCATCGATATATAGATAGGTTGGATACGTATCTAGTCAGAGACTGCACTATTGCTTCCTTGAATAAAGATATGGATATAACAAGAATGCAGTCATTTGCACAGAAACTGGAAGATCAGAGGCAGAGGAGGAGGACACAAGAGTTGGAGAGGGGACAAGCCAAAAGAGCTAGATCTACAGGGCAGTTTACACCACCACAAAGTGATCTCAGGCCTCGATTTTCTAATAGACTGCATAGGCCATCATCCTCTTACTCTACAGCCAGCACCCCACCACAACTTCAAGGGACTAGAAGTAATCAGTTTGGTTCGAGGAGTGAAAGGCCAGGTACCTGTACCGCGGGATATTCGGCAGGCCAACAAATGACTCCCAGGCAACCTTGTAGACAGTGTGGGAAAAATCACCTGGGTATGTACCGTGCTGGGATGGATGCTTGCTATTGGTGTGGTGCGCCAGGGCATATGATAAAAGATTGCCCGAAGAGGCATATGGGTGGTATGGCACAATCTACTTGGTCAGCTATTGCATCGTCGCCATCAGTTCCTCCAGCAGGTAGGGGTCAGCAAGAACCTATGGGTCGTGATAGAGGTGTTAGAGGGGCAGTTATCTCTAGCAGGGTTTAGAATCGTACTTACGCATTGGGAAGTCGGCAGAATCTGGAAGGTTCACCTGATGTGGTCACAGGTACATTGTCAATCTTTTCACATAATATATATGCATTAATTGACCCCAGTTCTACACTATCATACATCACTCCACTAGTTGTTGGGAAGCTCAAGAGAACACCCAAATTATTAAATAAACCATTT
>JAABOM020058458.1:0-13882 GCA_011800125.2 Solanum clarkiae | reverse complement strand
AAAGAGCATAACCACTACCCATCAAAGTGATTGAGGAATATACCCCCAATTGGTAGATATACATACCACCCCCATTATAGTGGTCAGGGTATATACCCCTCAACATAGTAGATGAACATGACCAGCCTCCATCAAAGTGATTAAGGAATATACCCTCAATTGGTGGATGGGAATACCACCCCTATCATAGTGGTTGAGGCATAACGTCTCCTTAACAAGGTGTGGTCAACTTACAACACTATAGATACTTTTCATGACATCAACAGATACAAACATTATTTTCATCATCATAAAGTCACTTAACTCATATATCATGCATTAGACCTTCAATATCTCAAGATTTCATAACCGGATATTTTATCAAATACCTGGTAGGTGTGTAATGCTAGTACAAAATCATGCAATTCAAGAGTGAAATCATGTGAAAAAAATCAATGTAAAACCACACACCAACACTTGGTAATATCCTCATGAAAGACACATCAAAACCCTTCATTAAATCGCATAATGGACCATAGATTCATAGCTCAAAACATGCTTAAAGTGTCACGTTTCATGAAACCCCAACATAATTTATAATTAACTTTCATAGTAAGAGACACCCATAGATAATATAACTTGAAATCATGCAATTTAGGTAAAAAGGAGGATTAGGCACCATGGATGAAAGGACCCAATGGTTGAAACTCACATACCTCAACTTTGGAGATTTCCTTGATGAAGATTTGATTGAAAATTTGAAGCTTGAATGAAGTGAGAAAAATTAGTCCTGAAATTAAGCTTGAAATCCTTGAATTGGAGTGAGAAATTTTGTTAATTTATGGAGAGTTTTTTAAAAGTGTTTTGAGTGATATAGAGTAGAAAAATGACTAAGTATGAGAGATTTCACGTTTAAATAGGCATGGGGCTATGACCCCAATGCACTTGAGAGAAGATAAAACAAGGAAAATGTTGCACTGGTCCGTGCCCCTGACGTGATGCGGACTAGACACAGAGTGTAAATTACACTGCTCTGTGCCCCTGGCGCATTGTGGCGTGGGCGTGGACAGCCACTGAAAATCGTAAATTAGCAAAAATTATTTTTCGCTATAGGTCTTCTAAAATTTAGATTATATCAATCTCTCACTCAATTTTGCCTCCCGATCAAGAATATGAAGTCAGATTTTTAAGATCATGCATGAATTTTGAGATATATGAAAATTACGATTATGGGGCTTTCCAAAGCACATGATGGAAGTTTAAGTTTTTTACATATTTTTCAATTTTATCGGTTGAAATTCATCTTTGTTAGTACTATAATTCTACCTTAACTCTCTATTTGATGTTTTTACATATTCATTTTCTTCTTTGCATTTTCATTACTGCTTGTTCTCAAAACAAAGAAACTAAAGAATGTAATTGAAAATTAATAGTTTCTTCAAACTTGCGTTCTTGTATGGCCAAAAGTGTAGATTCGTCAAAATTTATAGTGATGAATTGATTATAACATAATATGGCAACATGTTCTAGTTACATACCAGCAAAGACCTTTAAATTCATTAGGATATAAGGTAAATTACTTCTTCTATGTAAAAAAACCATCAAAAGGATGATCAAGGATGAAATCGTTATTTTATCTCAAGAAAAATAGATAACTAGCTTTTTCTCAACATTTTCAGAAGACTCCTTTCTTTCGTATCTTTGTCCCAACAATGGAGAAACATCTTCTATTTCACAAGTACTCAAAGTTATTATTTTTCAATCTTGAATTCATCATTAACTTCATCTTCTCAGCTGAGTGTGCATTTTTATGCTAACTTTTATTTTCATATTGGTTCTAATCTACTTTTGAAAATAATTAGATATTTCAATTTCATAACTGAGTTTGAGATTAAGGTGCAGTAAGTTTGTTGTATTATTATATTCAACGTTTCGCTACGATCAGAGAAGCATTATCCATGGTTTACATATTCCAAGCCCCAGTCATGTTTGTGGAATGTGGTTAGTCATACCGAGACTTGAAAAAATTAAAACACATGGTAAAGACCTCCTGAAATGAGAGAACACAATATCTCTTTATCTTCAGAAAGAATTAGTTGTTTGGTCTCTTTTATCTCATCAATAGAGAAACGCGATTTCTTCACAAGCTTTCACTCTTTTCTTTGATTTTTCATCAGGTACTGCAAATTTACTTTTTTCTCTTAATTTTTTATAATCTTCTCCTGGTTCTGTTCATATTATTCTATTTTAAGGGTAAAATTCATCTTTGCTGTCATTATTGTTCTACCTTAATTCTCTCTTTGATGTTCTACCACATTCATTTTTTGTTTGAATTTTCAATACTTCTTGTTCTCAAAATAAAGAAATTGAAGAGTGCAATTGAAAATTAATAGTTTCTTGGTTCTTCATTTATGCCCAGATGTGTAGATCCATTTAACTTTTACAGTGATGAATTCGATTATAAGAAGGTATGGCAAGATGTTCTGATTACATACTAACGAAGACCTCTAAATTCATCTGGTATAAGGTAAATTACTTCTTTTTCAGTTTCCTTGATTGAATTATTTTTTATCTCCTTCTCATTGTGTACATTTCCTTTAAGTCTTGAAATATTTTTCAAGAAAAAATGTATGATTGATAATGGAGACAAACTACTCTTTTTTAAAATCTATATCGCATTAAAAAAGACTGCCCCCTTCTCCCATATCGAAAAGAGCTTTGACACTCTATAACACAAAATCAAGTGCAGAGACAGATTTTGTTTCCCCTTGTCTAACAACAACAACAGTTACTATCATGTTTTTATTTCAAAAATTAGTTTTGATGTTGAAAATTCGAGTATCCTGTGTGACAATGAATAGTATTTCGCTGTCGACTCTAAAGTTCTATATCCCTAACTTACTGATTGTCTTTGAGTTTGATGTAAAATCTTGATCAAACATTACAGTAAAGGATGTTTGCTAAATAAAAGAGATAATAGATCTATTTGTTAGAGAGAGTGCCTATACATATCAAAATTAATTAGGATTACAGCCTTATTGATTAACTTTGATTCATGAATTTAAACTTAATGCAATATTCAATTAAAGTAACTCCTCTGACTAAGAGTGAAGGAATACAATTATATTTCTGTATAGCACTGAAAAAGTGTTATCACTATTTTCTAACATACATAAAGACTTATGTTCGTCTTTTGAATTTGTTTCGTCCATTATTTTTGAACCTCACAATCTCTTGTGTCTTTCATGTTGGCTATTGAGAGTGAACCAGTTGTCAATAGTATAATAATATCCTAAACTTTTGGTTCACCTTAGGAATTGTTTTGATGCATGTTGTACTTATATTAAATTTTGAGCTTATGGACTAAGAGCATCATTGCATTTGCTGAACATATTAATGGTTCAATTTGGCTGAAGTGAATGGCAAACATTGTTTCTTTATTGCAAGCTATCATCACGTTACATGTAATTAGCATTGTGGTCCAATTTTATTCTTTTTATACAACTACTTTCATATTACATAATTCAAACAAGAAAAAATATTTATCCATATCAGGTATTAACACCAATGCAGCAGACTCACAAAACATATATTCATATATAAACTATTGCCAGTTAAAGAGAATTAATACTGATTCTCACCTCATCTTCTATTATTACAACGACTTCTTTTTAAAAAATAAAAAGACCATCAAAAGGATGATCAAGGTCAAATTCATCATTTTAGCTCAAAGACAAAATAGATAACTAGCTTTTTCTCAATATTTTCATAGGACTACTTTTTTTATCTCTTTGCTCCAACGATGGAAAAACATCTACTCTTTCACAAGTATTCAGAGATATCTCTAATCTTGAATTCAATTCCCGCCCATTAACTTCATCTTCTTAGCTAAATGTGCATTTACAGGTCACCCTTTGTTTCAATGTTTATCCTTATTTACTTCCGAAAATGATTAGATATTCAACTTCATAACTGAGTTTGAGATTAAGGTGTATTAATTATTATTGTATTCGTATATTCAAACTTTAGCGCAGGTAGAAGAAGCGTTGTCCATGATTTACATATCCAAGCCCTGATCATATTTGTGGGACGTGGTAAGTAATACTGGATCTTGAAAAAGTTGAAACTCATGGTGAATACGTCCTCAAATGAGAGAAAAAAATATGTCTCTACCTTTAGTTTGAATTTCTATTATGTTTGTAACTTTGTATACTCCCATATGTGATCTATTCTCTATTTTCACTTTGAAGTTGGATCATTTGACTTAATGGAGTGTAATAGTGTACTAACTACTCAAATATTAGATTTTTTATTTTCAAAAACATGATTGGGGTCATTATCCCATGTCCTTATGTGAACACTCAAAGCTCATTCTGTCTGGCTCAAATTCTAGAAGAATCAGTTGTTCGGTCTCTTTTAGTTCCTAAACAGAGAAACTCAATTTCTTCATAAGCTTTCACCCTTCTCTTTGATTTTTCATTAAATTTGCAAATTTAATTTTTTTTTCCTCAATTTTTTCTAATATTCTCCTGATTCTGTTCATATTTTTCAATTTTAGGGGTTGAATTCATCTCTGTTAGTGCTATTGTTCTGCATTGACTCTCTCTTTGATGTTTTGTCACATTCATTTTCTTCTTTAAATTTTCATTACTGCTTGTTCTCAAAATAGAGAAGTTGAAAAATGCAATTGAAAATTAATAGTTTCTTTAAGCCACTTTCTTTTATGACCAAAAATGTAGATTTCTCTAAATTTTTACAGTGATGAATTTGATTATAAGAGGGTATGACAATATGTTCTGATTATATATCAGGGAAGACATCTAAATTCATCTAGATATAAGGTAAATTATTTCTTCTTCATTTTCCTTAGTTAAATTACTTTTGTTATCTTCTTCTCATTGTATACATGCGCTTGTGTATGTTTTTTAATGATTGTCAACATCTTAAGTCAATAATGTTGTTTTCACGATCCAGACCTAGGATCGACGAGTGACACGAAGATTGAGAACCCGAAGGTCCCCAAACAAGCCTCAAAGCACCAAAACTCATATCGTCGGTTCGGAAGCTCAGTTAAATATACACACATAGTTCTAGGGGACGGGAAAGTGGGACTCATGTTATGGGGGTATCATAGAGAAAGGGATTAACATGAATTCACATAGTACATAGCACATAAAGACTAAGGGGTAGTACGTATGGCTGATGCTATGAGGGCAATTCGGGACTTAGTATCTTTCCATCAAACATAAAATCAAACTATAAGTCTCATAACCAACTCCCATATACTTAAAGATAGCCAATACATAACATAGACTTTCATCAAAACATATAATGTATAACATGAGAAAGTTTAAAAGGTGTCCAACAATCCCTCTACATAGATAGGTCGGGGGCCAAGACATTAGTTTAAAAGGTGTCCAACAATCCCTCTACATAGATAGGTTGGGGGCCAAGACATTCTCCGGGCTCACCCTCAAGTACAAAAAAAAGGACAAAGTCATAGGTAGAAATATGGTGGATCGTCCTTGGAAGATAGGACTCACCACTACAAGTAAACTTCGAATCCGAGCTAAGCGTCGAACGGTGGATGATCAAAGTAATCGATCCCTACATGGTGAAATTATATAGGCAAGAATATGCGTTAGTACTTTTGGATGTACTAATTATGTATGATGCAATATATGTAACTTACCAAAACCTGCACTTTCAATGTTAGATGACGAGGGTACATAATATAGGAAGATTCGTATATCAAAGGATATAATATAAAAAAGATGCTATGAAATTCTTGCTGCATGAAATACAAATGATGCTCACATATATATAGTGGGGATGTGACCTCAACCGACATAAGTAAGACCAAGTTAGCAACTGCTTAGAATCCTGATGATTACCCCTCATCGATAAAAAGGTAGTCTATTTGCCAAGGCTAAGGTAAACCATGCTTCACCTTACAGGCCTCCCATTTCGTATAAAGCAATCTTCCTTACGGGTCACCCATTTCGGATAGGATTTTCACATAAAAAATTGCACGACCTAAGCCTAAGGCCTAGATGTGACATGGCGAATGGGGAACTCAAAGGATCCCCAAACAAGCCTCTTAGCATATCAATCACACATGCGAGATATAAATAAAGGGAAGTGGGACTAAGGGAAGTCTTTGATAATCATAAAAGTATAAAAAGTCAAGCTCATAGCATAGGTACATCATAATATCCTACAACACCTCTAACTTGAAATTGAGTGGGGACCAAGACATTCTCTGGGATCACCCTCATAGTAACAAATGTTCGACATAAAGAAGTCTTAAAATAACAAGAGTCATAAAGACAGTGTCCTCGGACTTGAGGACTCACCAAAGCTTGCTTCAAAGGATCGTACTAGCCACGTGGAGGATAATCAAATAGTGCTCCGGTCCCTACATGGTACTACCATGTAGGCATAGAGTATGCGTTACTACGTTTAGATGTACTAAGTATGTAGGACGCAATACAACAAGACATAAGGCAATATAGTCAAACTGTCTAATAATAAGCAATAGATAATATGGCATGCATGATCAATGCTTGAAATAAAACATGCTTGTAAATCATTCAACATATATAGAACATAATACATGTGTGGGAAGAGATCCTAACCGACAAAAGTAAGACCAAGTGAGCTACAACTTTGAATCCCGATGATTACCCCTCATCGGTAAAGAGGTGATCTTCTTGCCAAGGTAAAACATACTTCACCTTACGGGAACCCGTCCAATTTTGGAGAAGTAACCCTCCTTATGGGCACCCGTCCTATTTCGGAGTGGAATTTATGATAAGCTGCACTAAATGGATCCACTAGTATAGCTTAGGTAAAATATAATGCTATGTTGATGCATAGTTTAGAGACTAGAGACTTTATATAAGGACCCCCTTGGGTCGAGCCCCCATCTAAAGTACTCAATCGGTGCTAAGTCTAATCCCACGAAATACTTGAAATAATCAGAACTTTAATAACTTGTAAGAAACATGAAAATATGACATGAGTAGCTCTTAAACATGCTTGGCATCTAATGGTGAGCCTAACTTGAAACATGAGAGTAATAATAATACTACATGAACCCTTGTTTTAACATGAATGACTCACAAGAGGTAAAAATCTTGAAAATAGGGCTAAACTTGATACTTACGTAATCATAGATAATTTCATGAATTAGGTACATGTTTGAAAGAACTTAAAAATCATGAAGTGACTTGACTTGTAAATCATGTGATAGATTATTAATAATTTGAGAATTCTTAACTTGATATTTTATCAAACACATGGTGGGTTCATGACACTTGTCCAAAATCATGCAATTAAAGAGTGAAATACGATGAGAAAACATAATACAAATCAACCCACCAACACGTAGTAAAACACTCATGTTGGGTACCTTGAAATCCATCATAAAAAATCATAATAGATCATAGTTTCATAGCTCAAAATATACATAGTCTCAATAGACAAAACCAATTTGTGGTATAAGCTTGAAATGGATAGTCATGCATAATCAATCAATATTTCATAAAACCCCAACACAATTTATATTAATAATCCATAATAAGAGATACCCATAGATAATACAACTTGAAAATATATAATTTTCATAAAAAGGAAGATTGGGCTCCATGGGTGAAAGGATCCAATCGATAAAACCCACGTACCTCAAACTTGGGTTTTCTTGAGTTGAGCTTGAAGGGAATCTTTGAGGTCCAAATTTAAGCTTGAAATCCTTGAAATTTGAATGAGATATTTGGTTAAGTCTTGGAGAGGTTTTTGAAAGGGTCTTGAGTGATATAGTTGAAAAATGGCTAAGTATGGGTGTTTTTACACATAAGTGGGCATGGGGCTATGACCCCAATCCCCTTGGACGACACAGAAAAAATAAAAGAAAAACCTATATTGGTCCACGTCTGATCCATGACGCTGACCCATCGCAGAGGAAGAATTAACACTGATCCATGCCAAGTCCGCGTTGCGGCCTGGTCGCCTATGTACATTGGAAGTTGAAAATTTGTGAAATTTATTTTTCGCTATGGGTCTTTTAAAATCCGAGTTATACCCATTTCCCACTCAATATTTCCCCTAATCAAGAATATGAAGTTGAATTTTTGATATCACACACGGATTTTGAAATATATGAAAATTACGATTATGAACATTTCTGAAGCACATTTTTGGTGCGTTTCAAAATGTATCATATCATATCATTTCTTCTCCTCACGGACAACCCCATTTCGGAGGCATCTTTCATTACGGGCCTTCCATTTTGGAAAGAAAATCTGCTAGGCACATAGTTCGAGGAAAGAGAGTGAAACCCTCATTCCATTGTCACTAAGTCGTTATCCCATAAGAATACTTATGATATACATAGTTATACATGCTTTCAAAGAGATACAAGTCTTGCCAAAACATTTCAATGTACAATTGGGCTTGAAGCCAAATATCATTCATAATATTTTATACATAGACTCAAATGCAAAAATCATACTTTCCATAGTCATAGTACTCATGCATAGGAATAGTCCATTCATATACAAAATGGTGCAAACACTGAAAATGCTCAAAGAGCCATAATCAATAGACATATATGTTATCACAATATTGTCATAACGAATATCTTATCAAAATTATATCATAGAACGTAATTGGACTTAACCCATAGCATAAAGAATAATTGTGGGTAAGGGGGGGGTCGAATATACGCAACCTGACCCCTATTTTTAAAAATATAGTGCAACTGTTTCCGGATGACCCATGATGAGCGTCAAAAGTTGCATTGACTAACTACTACTTCACAATTAAAAGAAGCGCGGACAGTTTAAAGAGTCATTTTGCTTTATTTTATCATACCTCGAAGCCAAAAAATAGTAAATCTTTGGCTCTATCCGAGATTGATGGAAAGACTTAACCCATAACATAATTTTCATAATTTCTGATGAAGATGAATGCATATACTATCGATGATGTAAGAATGACATGGTAATTGAGATTCAATCTAAAACCATCAATATAATAAGAAATTCAAGTGAACATATCGTTAAATCCACATTTGAAATCATAATATAATCACCCATGCTTAGATTCAAACATTTAGGGACCATGCATATTCAAATATTCTTAATAACTATGTATTTCAAAATTTTCAAAACTTAATTCATCTTTAAAACCATAGATAAACATAACTCATTCATTGTTGGAATTTAAGAAATCAAAAAATTTTAAAACCCCAAATTAAAGTATGCAAAACTCATGTAGATTTCTTAAAAATAGCTTGGGTCTCCTTGATTGGAAGTAACCAAGTATAAAAACCCACATACCTTTAACAAGATGATGAAATCCCCAAAGAATTTGTAGGAGAATTGAATTCCCTAGCTTCAAATGTTGAAATCCCCAAGAGTTCTTTTGAAAGTTGTTTTGAGAGAGTCTAAAATAAGAGGAGTGAGTCTTTTGAACATTTGAAATAGGTTTTAGGTCTTTAGATGTCCATTGAATGGCAGAGGAATCCCAAAAAGACCAATAGAAATAACCAGATTTACGAAAATGTCATTAATGAAACCGATAGAATTTTTGGCTGAAGACACCTCGCTTGAGGTTACATGGTCGTGTGTCACTTCACGGTCCATGAGGAGTGCCTGTGAGACTACACTTAGGAAAAAGTCTAGAAATTAGAACCTGACTCATTACTTCGAAAAATTTTCACTCCAGAAGCCTCACGGAGGGCCTCAAGGCCCATACCACACCACACTGTTCATGTGGCTGGTTGTGGCACACTACTTGGCCAAAAAGCGGCCATTTCAGGCCCAAGGCCATCCCCATGGTTCGTGGGATGCCACACAGTCCGTTTGGGTGCCCACGTGGCTCGCCTTAGGGAAGTGGTGGCAACATAAGACAGGAGAGCTTTACTAAAATGGGCATAACTTTGTCATCCGAACGCTAAATGAGGTGAAACCAAGTTCATTGGAAAGCTAATTCAAAGAGCTTTAATTTGATAGTTTGTGGGGGAACCCAATTCCTTTTTTGCTAAGAGATATGCCCATTTAAAATTGACTTTTCTATCTATACTTATGAAAAACTTAGTCAATGCAATTCCTTTGAACTTGACTTGATCTAGGAGACCCATGATGGCCTTAAACAACATAAATAAGGTTGAATTAAAGGCTTGAAAGTGAACTTAGATCGAGCTTGGAGGTTCCATAAGGTGTCACGCTGGCCCAAAACTTTTCTAAACCTAATCTCAAACGTCACTAAAGCTATACAAAAAATTTGGGTCCTTACATCATCTTCCCCTTGGGAACATTCGTCTTTGAATGTGGAAGAACAAGGCTTGAAAGGATTGAATTAGAATATGAAACCTCCAAACACAAGATATCATACATAGTTGACCATTTAAAAATCATAGTGTCATTAAAACTCGTGCTGAAACGTAATGAAATCATTCAAAACATCCAAAAAAAATATTTTAATACACATGTCAGCATGTCATGCCATGAGACTCAAGAGTGAAAGAATTGGGACCAATTAGATAAGGAAGAACCTAATACCTTAGAATTGAGTAGATTGGAAACGATGGGGATATCGCTTCATCATGTCCAACTCCGCCTCCCATGTAGCATTCTCCACATGTTGGTTCCTCCAAGGAAACGATGCCACATCCTTGTAACGAAGTCATTTCACTTGTCTATCCAAAATCTAAGACAAGTCCTCCCCAACTTTAATATCCTCCAAAGGAACAATAGTGCTAGGATCACCAACCATCTTTCTCAACAAGGACACATGGAAGACCGGGTGAATAGAACACAAATCCAGGGGAAACTTCACCCTATACGCCACATTCCCAATCCATTCAATAACTTCATAAGGGCCTACATACCAGGGACTTAGCTTCCCCTTTTTGCCAAAACGCATCACTCCCTTCATAAGTGAGACTTTCAGAAACACCCGATCCCCAACTTGGAATTCAAGGTCCCTCTTTCTAGTATCCGAATAGGACTTTTTGCGCCTTTAGGCCACCTTCATTCTCTCTCTAATCAACTTCACTTTCTCCATAGCCTCCATCACCACATCCAGGCCAGTCAAAGCCATCTCCCCTAACTCAAACTACTCCACTAGAGACCTATACCTTCTACCATACAAAGCCTCAAACGGTGCTATACCAATGCTAGCATGGAATCTATTATTATAAGTGAACTCAATAATTGAAAGAAGGTCATCCTAATTTCCCTTGAACTCCAACACACAAGCCTCAACATATCTTCTAAGGTTTGAATTGTCCTCTCGGCTTGCCCATCGGTTTGGGGATGAATGGCAGTGCTTAACTTGACGTTAGTACCAAGTCCCTTTTGAAATGACCCCCAAAAGTGCGAAGTAAACTGCATATCCCTATCCGATATGATAGACCTACGCACACTTTGCAACCTCACCAATTCCCGGATGTACAACTTTGCATAAATTTTGGCACCAAAAGTAGTCTTAATAGGTAGAAAATGTGCTGACTTGGTCATCCGATCCACATAACCTAAATAGAGTCAAATCATTTCTAAGTCTGAGCAAATCTAACCACAAAGTTCATATTTATATCTTCCCACTTCCAAGTAGAGATCTTAATTTCATGAGCCAACCCTCTGGGTCTTTTGTGCTCCACCTTCACTTGTCGACAACTTAGGCATTCTAATACAAACTTTGCCATATCATTCTTCATACCATACCACCAATACACTTCCTTTAAATTTTGATACATTTTAGTGAACCCCGAGTGAACAGAATAATGAGAATTATAGGTTTCACTTATGATCACCCTTCTAAGATCATCCATATCCGGAACACATAACCGATCTTGATACCGAGGTATACCATCTCCACCTTGGGAGAGAACCTCGATATTCTTTTCGACAACCAACCTCTTCAATTCAACTAAGGATGGATCTATATCTTTCTTAGCCTTCACATCAACAACCATCAAGGATCGTCCCCATTTTGAACATGTATACTACCATCATTGGAATCAGCCACTCAAACACCAAATCTAGCCAAACAGTGGACATCCCCTATCAACTCCTTCTTCTCCTCCTCAACATGAGCCATCTTCCCATAGAAATCCTACTAAGAGCATCAGCTACCATATTTGCCTTATCGGGGTGATATAGAACACTCATGTTGTAATCCTTTAGGAGTTCCAACCATCTCCTTTGTCTCAAGTTAAGGTCCCTTTGAGTGAACACATATTGTAAGCTCCTGTGATCTGTGAAAACATCAACATGTACCCCGTAAAAATAGTTCCTCTAAATTTTCAAGGCAAAAACACTGTTGCTAACTCAAGGTCATGAGTCGGGTAATTATGCTCATGCACCTTTAATTGCCTTGACGCATAGGCTATCATCTTACCATATTGCATAAGTAAACAACCCAACTCAATCTAAGAAGCATCAAAATATACCACAAACCCATCCAAACCATTCGGTAGAGTCAAAATCGGAGCTAATGTAAGCCGAAAATTTTAGAAACTCCTCTCACACATGTCTGACCACACAAACTTAGCCTTATTTTTAGTCAACTTAGTCAATGGAGATGCAATAGACGAGAACCCCACCCGCTAACCCAAGAAAACTTTGAATGTTTGAAGGAGTCAACGGCCTAGGCCATTTCTTTACCGCCTCGGTCTTCTTCGGATCGATGTTATACCGTCATCGGACACTATATGACCCAAAAAAGCAACTTCACCCAACCAAAACTCACATTTAATAAATTTGGCATACAACTTCTTCTCTCTCAAGGTTTGCAAAACTAACCTCAAATGGTTCATATGCTCTCGCTCACACCGGGAATAAATGAGAATATCATAAACGAAGACAATCACAAAATTGTAAAGGAATGGCTTGAACACCCAATTCATAAGATCCATGAACACAGTTGGAGCCTTAGTTAGGCCAAACGACATCACTACAAACTCAAAATGTACATACCTTGTCCGAAAGGATGTCTTGGGAATATCACACTCTCTAACTTTTAACTGAGCGGAAGTCAATCTTTGAAAAGTGAGTAGCCCCTTGAAGTTGGTCAAACAAGTCATCGATTCTAGGCAATGGATACTTATTCTTAATGGTCACCTTATTCAATTGACTATAATCAATACAGATCTGAAGAGATCCATCTTTCATCCTAACAAACAACACTGGAGCACCCTATGGAGATATACTTGGCCTGATGAAAGCCTTCTCTAACAAATATTTAGACTAATCCTTCAACTCAGTCAGTGCCATACGATAGGGAGGAATAGAAATAGGTTGAGTATTCGGAAGAATATCTATGCCAAAGTCCACTTCCCGTTCGGGAGGAATACCGAGCAAGTCTACAGGAAACACGTTCGGGAACTCATTCACCACTGGAACCGATTCAAGAGTAGGTAATTCAGACTCCACAACCCTAACCCTCACAAATACATACATCCCTTGAAGATCAACTTTCGAACCTTGAGGTAGGAAATAAACCAACCCTTAATAGCGAAGTTACTACCCTTCCATTCAAGAACGGGATCACCAGGAGGTTGAAACTTGACTTTTTAGGTTTTACAACCTATAGAGGCGTATGATGCATGCAACCAATCCATCCTAAGAACTACATCAAAATCATACGTTTCAAGTTCCACAAGGTCACACGAAAAACCTTATGCAATACAGAAATAGGACAACCACAATAGATCCTACGTGCAACAATAGATTCACCCATGGGAGTATAAACTAAGTAAGGGTCCCTCAAAATTTCCAGACACAAACCAAACTTAACAGCCAACGGATAAGTCACAAAACACAAGTTTTCACCCAGATCAAGTAATGCAACAACATCAAAATCAAACACTTTTAACGTACCAGTCACAACATCCAAA
>JAABOM020058457.1:0-50211 GCA_011800125.2 Solanum clarkiae | reverse complement strand
CGTAAGGTTGTAATATGATGGGTAAGGATGGTCGATCTATTTAGTCAACTACGATGGGTTAGTCACTTCTCTAAGATCGATCTTTGGTTCCGATTTTGTCCCCAAGTGAGGATGAGGGTAAGTGCCTTTTCAGACTAGGAGTGAGCATTATTAGTATTGATGGAGTCGTTTGGTTGACTTAATCACCGGTGGTGTTTGTTGGTTCTTGAATATGGTCTTAAAACTCTACCTTGATATGTTTGTAGTGATCTCTAGTGATGAGGTATTGATTTGTTTAGATCTTGTAAATTATTTAGGGGTAGTGTTGCAAGTCTTAGATTATGAGGTGATTGGTTGCTAAATATGATAGGTGTGAGTTGAGGATAACAAGAAGATTGTTAGAACTCCTTAGGGATTACGGCATGAGTGTGCATTGGTTTTTCCAGTAAGATTAGTATTGTAGTTGGCGCTCTAGGTACCCTAGTGTGTTGGATAATGGTGGTAAAGAGATGCCTAGTAGAGTCCATTGGTCAACTAGATAAGGAGTTTGGTTGAAGGAAGTTATGGTAGTATAGTGTTCTTAATGATTCCAAATCTTCTTGGGTTAAGAGGACTAGATTAGGCAAGGCCTTGATTTCCGCCTTATTAAAGTTGGAAGTTTAGGGTGAGAGGATGACAGAGTGGAGGTTGTCTCCCAAGGAGGGGATGGAAGTTATGGTACCAAGTGGGTTAGGTGTATTTAAGGTTGACAATTGAGTTGAGGATTGTGAGTCCTTATGGAGTGCAGAGGGAGGTTGGTAAGGTCACATAAGTTCGGGAATTGCCTATGGTAGGGGTATGGTTTATTCGATTTGTCATGCTTCTGGGTTGAGAGGATGTTTTGGTGACCCTAGTGCAATAGGACTCTTTGAAGTTGTGGATGAGGTGGAGGATAAGTTGGCTTTGAAGGAGGTTCTGTGGAGGTGTTGGATGGATGAGTGGAGAAATTAATTGATAATGATATAGTGTTCGTCAAGGCCCTTTTGAAGAGTTGTCTATTTGTATGTGTTTCTCGGAGAGTCGGTGAGGGCATGGAGAAGCGATATCGATATCTCTTTCACTCTATTCAAGCTTATGATGGCATGCGAAGTCCTTTCTATGATTCCAAGTCCTATGTTTCGGCCCATATGTCAATCATGTGCATTCATGTTTAAATTGGCAAGTCTATGATGATTTTATACTTATGTTGAGATCTTGAAAATGGTATTTTTACTGTAATGTTGCATTTTTGTTGGGGCTGATTTGTAGATAATCACTATTGTCTTGTACGTCTCTTTTACATTCGGAGACGAATGTTCCCGAGGGGGAGATATTGTAATGACCCCCAAAATCTGTTCGAAAATGTGCCTCGGAAGTACCCAGAATGATAATTTCCATATATCTAAAAATCCATTTGCTATTTCGAAATTCGACTTCATATTCTTGTTTAGGCGGTCAAAATTGGGGGAAAAGGGTCTAACCTCGATTTTAGAGCGATCGATTCACAATTACAAAATCTCAAGTGACAAAATCAGTGTGTGGGACGCAACACACCCCAGTATTATTTTGGTTCAGTTTTTATTTTTCGGTCCAAGACTTTTAAATCTTGGGCCTAAGCCTTCCCACACGAGAAAACACATATACTTAGCCTTAATTCACCCTAATATCAACCTAAACATTTCTCAATATTTAGTCATATTTTCCCTCCCCAAACTCAAGTCCTAAACCCTCATCCCAAGCTACGGATCTCCTTTAAGGTTCTTCTTCAAGCTTCAAGTCTCCCTCTCCATTCTCCACCAAGTTCATCTCTAAGCTAAGGTATGTGGTGTTGAACCATTAGGTCCTTTCACCCATGGTGCCTAAGGTTCCTTTTTGCTAATATTGTATGATTTAAAGATTTTATATGTGGGTCTTGTATATTGAGAAATGTACTGCACAATGATTTTAGTTCATGAAAGTATGGTTGTTTTAGCATGTTTTGAGCTCTAAATCTTGGATTTAATGTTAGATTTGATAAAGGGTTTTGATGTGAATGTCTTGGGGGTGTTGCAAGGTGTTGATTGATGGTCATACGACAGATTTTTTTTTGCATGATTTCATCTCTAAATTGCATGGTCTTTTACCCCTCCTCCCCAGTGTTTGATAAAATATCCAGTTAGGGTTTGTTGTGGAATTGAAGGTCCAAAGCATGAGATATGATATGATTGATGTTATAATGATGAAATAAGCTTATGTATAGGATGTATTCTATATAAAGTGTTGCATTAGACCATGCTCGGTCCAGGGGACTAAGAATCTGGACAACCAAGGTGGGGGTTTGTACTCATCAACCGAGGTAGGGGTTTGTACCCATCAACTGAGGTGGGGGTTTGTACTCATCAACTGAGGTGGGGGTTTGTACTGATCAACTGAGGTGGGGGTTTATACTTATTAGCTGAGGTAGGGGTTTTTACTCATCAAACCATGTGAGGGGTTTGTACTTCGCTACAAGGGTGATAAGGTGTGATTACCATCAATCATGTGAGGGGTTTGTGCCACACCACCAGGGTGATTGGGTGAGATCATCATCAACCGACCAAGGGGTTTATACTTTGGAAATCTAGGTGCTCTATTCTTCACTAATGATATCCTATATTAGTATGAGTTACTTAAGTATGTTTTACTTATACATTAATCATACATGCCATATTATTACATTATGCGTATTGCCTATTATTATGCATTTTGTTTATGATGCCTATCTCTTGTTGCATTATATCCTACATACTTAGTACATTCAAACGTACTAATGCATACTCTTGCATACATGATATCACCATGTAGGAATCGAAGCCCAAGTTGACAATACTCCTCCACGTGGCTAGTGCGGTTCTATTCAAGCTAGTTTATGAGTCCTCCATTTCGGGGACTTTAGTTATGTTCTAATTGGCTATGAGGGTGAGTCCGGTTAATTTGTCTTGGCCCCGCTCTTATCTATGTATTTAGAGGTGTTTGTTGGATAAGTTATATATCTATGGTATGAGCTTTGACTCCTGTTCTCTTTATGATTTTGTTTTGCAAGCTATCTCTTAGCCCCTTTGCCCCTTAATCTTATTTTATGTCTTTTACATGCTTTCGTGACTAATGATGTGTAATGATAAGTTGGGAGGCTTGATTGGGGTCCCTTTAGGTTCCCCATTCGTCATGTCATGTCTAGGCCCTAGGATTGGGTTGTGACACATACGGACCCTATACTTGGCTGTCCCACTGCACTTGGTTCTAAAATGGTGGAATTTCAAGTCTAAGGCCACCACACGACCCTCTACATGGTCCGTGAAGCCGCTCAGGCCGTGGTCCATGTGTGGGGTGCTTAAGTCTAAAACTCCACATTAAAGCCCCAACACCCCACACAAGCCTAAGGGTCACTCCAAGGAGGCTCCACTCAAAGGGAATCTTAATGATTCGCTAGTTGGGATAGCAGAACGAACCAAAGATTAATTCATGTATTCTGAGAGACAGTGAGGGATTCCATAGAGCATTATCTCAGTCCAAAACTTTTCAAAACCAAATTTCTAAACTCTAATGAGGTCATACAACATTCGGGTCCTTACATCTCTACCTCATGATTGAGTCAAGCCAAAGGATCCTATTGCTCATCTGGAGAATTGTCGAATTGAGGATATCCTTACTAGGATTGTCAATAAGGTTAAAGAGACTGACAAGATGGTCAATGAAGTGAAGTTTTGATTTTTTGGACTTTAATCAAATCATGACTTCTCATTCAGATTTTATCAAGCAATTGGAGACTCAAACGAGTGATATTTTGGCTCACTTGAACCCTTGCACAAAATGAGGCTTGCCTAGTGATACATTGGTAATTCAATGAATGACACTTCTTAATACATGAATATAACAACAAGGAGTGAAAAGGTGGTTGGGCGTGTGCCCCTATTGTTGATGTTGTTGTGGGTGATGAAGCTAAGGCTCCAGTTATTGATGATTACATTAATATTGATGATGTTGAAGAGGTAAAAAAAGATACTACTCCTACTCTTGGGAATCCTAAGAGTGATTGTGTTTCTAACAAGGGTAAGGAGTTCAAAAGAAATCCTCCCCATGCTCCAAAGTTGAAAGCTCCAAATGTAAAAATAAATCCTCCATTTCCACAAAGGTTGAAGAAGGTCAATAAGGATGCTAAATACCATAAAATCTTATCTATGTTAAAGAATTTTGCAATCAATATCCCCATGGTGGATACATTGTTGTAGAATTTGGATGATGAATTTATTTGGAAGTATTTAGTTAGAAAAAAGCAAAACCTCAAGTTTGAGACTATTGAAGTCTTCCATCATTATAGTGTGGTGATGTCAAAAAAATGGTAGCTAAAAAGAAAGATCCTGGTGCTTTCACTATCCCTTGTACTATTGGTGTTTACTGATTTGCTAGGGCATTGTGCGATCTTGGAGCTAGTATCAGCTTGATATCCCTTAGCTTGCAATATTCAAGCAACTTGGTTTAGGAACTCCTTCACTGACAACTATGAGCCTGTTGATGGATGATAGATTTATTAAGAATCTGGTTGGTATTTTGTATAATGTCCTTATGAAAGTGGAAAAAATTATTTTTTCGGCCAATTTATTTATACTTGATTGTGAGGTTGATATTGAGATCTCAATTATTTTGGGAAGGCCATTTATAGCCACTAGAAGAACATTAGTTGATGTTGAATATGGTGACTTGTAGTTCAGAATAAATGATGAAAAAGTTACATTTAACATTTGTAAATCGATGAAGTAACCAAAAGAATGGTTGGTTATTTCTTATGTTGATATGGTTGAGGATGTGGTCGCTAATGTTGAGGAAGTGATGAGCCATATTGAATCTCTTACTGTAGTGTTCTTAAATTTTGAGGGTAATTCATTTGTTGATTATGATGAGGTGGTGGAAGCCCTTAATGAGGATGAAGCATGTTCTTATTCCAAAAAATCCAAAGAAGCTAGATCTTGATCTGATGAATAGAGAAACACCACCGGTAAAGCCCTTAATTGAAGAACCTTCAAAGCTTGAGCTTAAGGCACTTCCATCTCATTTGAAATATGTGTTCTGTGGTAGTGCTAAGACCTTACCAGTGATTTGTGCAGCTGATTTGTTGGACCACCAAGTGGTGCCACTAGTAAGTGTGTTGAAAAAGTTCATCAAAGCAATCGGGTGAATAATCGCAGATATTATTGGAATCCCTCAAGAGATTTTCTATCATAAAATTAATTTGGTCAATGATTGCAAGCCTATAATCTAGTTTCAAAGATGGCTCCACTCTCTAGTGCAAGAGGTTGTAAAGAAAGAAATAATTAAGTGGTTAGATGTCTGAGTTGTTTATCCTATTTTAGATAGTAGATAGGTGAGTTTGTGCAAAGTGTGAAGGGTGATCATTGTGAAAAATTAAAAAAGAGCATCTTATTTCTACAATACCAATGAGGGAATGGTGAGTTTGTACAGATTATCAGTGTTTGAATTCATGGATCGAGAAAGATCATTTTACCATGCCATTCGTGAATCAAATGTTAGATCGGCTTGCCGGTAGAGGATGTTGTTGCTTTTTTGGGTGCTTATTTCAGATACAACCAAATTTCTATTGCTCGCTAAAGATTAGGAGAATACCACTTTTCATGTGCCCCTATGGCACATTTTCTTTCAAGAGAGTATCATTTGGATTATGTAATGCACCGGTAACTTTTCTACAATGAATGCTCTCTATTTTTGCTGATATGGTTTAAGATTCAATGAAAGTGTTCATGGATGATTTTTGGTGGTTGGTGATAGTTTTGAAGAAAGGTTGCTTAATTTAATTGAAAAAGGTGTTGCAGCGGTGTGTGGAGATCAATTTGGTTTTGAATTGGGAAAAATGTCATGTAATGGTAAAAGATGGAATTGTTCTTGGGCATAAGATTTCGGGGGTTGGTTTGCAAATGGACTGAGCAAAAATTGATATTATTTTCTATTTTAGTCAAATAGGATTGAAGTTTTCTTAGGCATGAGGGTTTCAAAAGAAGATTCATTAAAGATTTTCCAAAAGTTGTTATTCCATTGTGCAAATTCCTTGAGAAAGATTGTCTATTTAATTTCAATAAAGCATGCTTGAAAGCCTTTAAGGAGTTGAAAGAAAGGCTTTTAACATCCCCAATTATTGTTTCCCTAGATTTGAATCTCCCATTCAAAGTCATATGTTATGGTAATGGGCATTTTTTGGGTGCAGTATTCGGTCAAAGGAAAGACAAATTATTTCAAACGGTTTACTATGCTTCCAAGATATTGAATGTGGCTCAAAAAAATTACACCATAATGGAACAAGAAATTCTTGTAGTTTTTTATGCGTTCAAAATGTTCCAAGCTATCTACATGGGTCTAAGGTTATGGTTCACACCAATCATGTTGTGTTGTGATATTTGATAGCAAGAAAGAAGCCAAGACAAAGTTGATTATGTAGACTCTATTGCTCCAAGAATATAACTTCGAGGTGAAAGATCGAAAAGGATGTGAAAACCAAGTGGTTGAGAGAATTAATGGTTAGGGTTATATGCTGATGAAATCATAATGGTTATTTCACAAAGTCAAGTGCCTTGCATGTTGATTATGCCAATTATCTTGTTTGTGGAATATTGCCAGAAATTTGAGCCACAATCAAAAGAAAAGATTCTTATTTGATGTGAAAAGATACTTTTGGGATGAACCTTTCTTGTTGAGAGAATGTGTTGTCAACATGGGGAGGAGGTGCACTCTGGAGGTTCTAATTTATGGTGTTCTTGATGTATGTCACACCTCCCCAGCTGGAGATCATCATGGACATATCCACGAAATGACAAAAGTGATGGAAGGTGAATATTTTTAGTTAGGATTGTATGGTGATGCAAATACCTTTGTTGAAGCTTGTTCACAATGCCAAATGCAAGATAATATTTCTCAGAAACACAAACTTCCTTTATCCCCTATTCTTGAGGTGATGTGTGGGGTTTGAACTTCATAGTTCCATTTGTGAGCTTATTTGGGAGCCACTTTATCTTGGTGGCGATTGAATATGTACCAAAATGTATTGAAGCAGTTGTGCTACCTACTAACAATGGCAAGGGAGTGATTAACTTTTTGAAGAAAAACATCTTGACTAGATTTGGTACCATAAAAATAATTATTAGTGATGGGGGGCTCTCATTTTTGCAACAACATGTTTGCATCATTGCTTAGTAGATATGGGATCAAACATAGGGTGGAAACGCCCTATCATCCCCAAACTAATGGGTTGGTGGAAGTATCGATCGAGATATTAAGAACATTCTTGGCAAAACTATGAATGCCAATAGAATGGATTGGTCAAGAAAACTTGATAATGCTTTATGGGCGTACCATATTGTGTTCAAAATCGCAATTAGAAAGTCATCACATAATCCTAATTTTTGTAAGCCTTGTCATTTTCCATTAAGCTAGAGCACAAGGTGTTGTGGGCCTTGAAGAAATTGAATGTTGATTGGAATGATGCAGCTAATTCCCAGTTGTCTCAATTGCACCAAATGAAGGAATTCAGGTTGGGTGCCTATGAAAATGTTGCAATCTACAAAGAGAAAATGAAAAGATAGCATAATATGAAGCTTTTCCAACATGAATTTCAAGTTGGTGATTCAATGTTGCTATACAACTCAAGATTACAATTGTTCCTGGGTAAATTGAAGACTAGATAGTCTAGACCATTTACAGTTTCAAAAGTTTGGGGAAATGGGACCATTGAAGTAGAGAATGAAAAAAGGGAAACCTTTAATATGAATGGGAAATAATTGAAGAAATATTTTGAGTAACCACCAGAAGTGAAGATGGTTGACATAGTGTACTTAAATGAGGCCTAGAAAAATTGGTCAAGTCATGCCATAATATTAAATAAGATGCTTCTTGGGAGGCAACCCAAGGTTTTAGTGATTTTAAATAACATATGTTGCGTATGTAGGTGTGTGAAGGGTAATTTTTTGAGTGGAAGCAAAAGGCGATGAAGGTCAGGATTCAGCGGATTGCCAAGTTAAAATGGAAACCTATAATTTGATCGCCTTTTGGGTCAGTTGTCGCTCCTTAAGTTTCTGTCGAATTTGGCAATCAAAGTATAACTTCAGTGGATCATTGGATTAGTTCGGGGATAAACAGTGTCACTGTCTTTTGATGTATCAAAGGACGCCTTAGTTTATGTAAGAAAAGGCGGTCAAAGAGTACACTCGATGGATCGCTGAATATGCTCGGCGGTGCAAGTCAGCATAGCTAAATTACACCACTTAATTGGCCTTACCTTCTTTTGAAGTAATCTCTTTTCACTTTTCATCTTCTTTAATCCTAAGCACTCTTCACTCTATTAGTTTAACTTTCCATCATTTTCATTATGGATTGAGCATTATCTTCATCAGTCGATCATCCTAATAATCCTCATTATCTCTAGATGACTATTTTGGTATGTTCGTTGGCTCTTTTCTCAATATTATATGAATTTTGAGCTTGGTATTGCTTGAAATTAGTTGCATAACCATATGGGTCATTATGAGATGTGAAAACTTCATGAAAATTGTAGTGTGATTAGTTACAATGATAATGAGAAACTCTTATGCTTGAGTTTATACTTGTTTAATGGGTTGTTGATTTTTGTGATTCTTGATGAAATTGCTTGTGTCTATGTAGCGGGTCAAGCATGTGATTGATGTTCTTAGTGCTTAATAGTTATAATAGTTCGTAATGTATCCTGATTTGACCTAATCATACTTATTGTGTAACTTTATTTGGGATCATGAACTCGACTTAGTGGAATTTAATTAGGTTGAGTATTTTATGGATTTATTTGAATTATGTCATCTGGATGAAGTCTGAGAAATCCAATTTCAATCATGCAACTTGAACTTGCCCGATGATAGAGTTGATGACATCTTTCTTAAGGGTGAAGTTGTCATTTAGTAGAATTCATGCTCATGGTGTTACGTTAGGAGTCATTTGACATTGTTTTGTGTTTGGGTATGTGTTTGTGAGGCATGCATTGTGAAATTTCTCTTGTATTATTGATTTTGTGCTTACATTTGAATTTTTGGGGAAATTTGTGTTGCCAATCAACTTTGGCTATAGTCAATTTGATCGCCGAGTTGATTTGGTGATTCACCAAAAGGCCACATGCATTGCCCTTTTGGATTGCAGGCAACCCATAGGTTCTGTTAAATTTGATGATGGTCGATTTGACCACCGAATAGTGACAACCGTCGATGAACTTGACAATTTTTGGAGGCCTATATTTTGTAACATAAGGTGGCGGTTAGTTTGACCGTCAAATTAGTTTGGTGATCCACTGACATGTTTAGTAGTATCACGACTCAAAATCGGATCGCAACTAAAGAAAATAAAGTAACCCAAAGGCAACCTAACATTTAACACGAAATCTCAAAATCTGGAGTTATGAGTACAAGAGCAGCTAAATTAGTATGATAGAGTAAGTACACTGTCCCAAATGAAATATAAAACATGGTCTGATAATATCAAGTACAATGTCTGGAATAGAAAACAATACGGGGAGTCTCAAAAGACTCATGTCGACTCAATGTCTGAGCCTCAACACTAGGACCTGGATAGATGTAGAATCACTCTGCTAAAATGAATCAACTACCCTGTATGGGTCCCTGTGCTCTATCTACTAGGAGGAAACAACGTAAAGGTGAGTACACCAAAATGTACCCAGTAGGTTGAACCAATCGGATAAGCAAAATAGAATAAATATGCAATAATGAAGAATACTACAACCTGCAAGGAAAGGGTTAGTGCAAAATATAAATTTATATAAGAATAGAATAATGTAACAATGACAGTCAATGATGAAATGCACATGTAATATATGAATGAAAAGCACGAGGTGGAATCACTAGATAGATATCATATTCATGGAATACGATTAACTTTGAAGATGCCTTGGTGGTGAAATGGTAGACATGCAATACTCAAAATCTCATGCTAAAAGCATGGAGGTTCGAATCCTCTTCAAGGCATAATATTGAGAATGTTCATTCAATGAGCCTTCTCAATCGATATATCAATACCAATTTGATCTGAGCTCTTGGAATTGGAATAAATTCAGTGGCAGATCGCGAAATCTTAGTGATCTTGATGCTGGTGCAAATGTATACATTTGTCGAACTAAAGCTACAAGGTAGAACCCATGAGGGTCTCTTCAAACCATATATAAAATCTCTCAAGTATCACGATGGTCGTTGGAATCGATGATACCTCGATGGACTCTAATGCCGATAAAGAGGTCTCCAGTATCACGTGGACTTTGGCGACCATGATACCTTCGCTGACTCTAGCGGCAAGAGGGAGATATCAGGTAATACATCAGTCTTAGGGCCAATGCAATATAGATACAATGCATGCTAAGTCATAATATCAAGATTGTATATCAATAATAGTATGTCTCAGTGGACTCTGGCGCTGACAAATAGGTCTCAAGTAATATGATGTCTCAAATATCTCAGTGTCTCAGTGGTATAGATGCAATATGAAATATATACATGACAATGACATGCATGTACATATATGAAATGTGATATGATAATGATATGCAAAATAGCCATAACATCACAAGGCTATGTCAAGTGCATCAACTAGTACCACAAGACCATCAACAAGTTTCATATCATCACCCTCTCCTCAATAGTCAAAATATAAATATCATCACCCTCTCATTAATAGTCAGAATACATCAATGAAACTAGACTCTTCAAGTCTCAAAATATGCTCATATATCTCAATTTTATCACCATTATCATCAATTTACCACATAATTCTCCCAAATAGTATCAAAGTCTCATATTATCATATTAATATCCAACATGTCTCAGTTCTCAGGATTTCATCTCAATTTATCAATAGAATCACAATTTACTCAAATTTTGACAAAATTGGTATATCTTTTCTATTACAATTCTATCACGTCTATTTGATTTATCATGAATCAGTCTACATCTTACAATTATCACATGAACATATCCAATAACTCAAATCCAATCCCAAAAAGGTTAGCCAAACCTAGCTACCTCGATGCTGAAACCACACTCGAACAAGCTTTCAATCAACTCATGCCTTCAAACGATCCCCCAATCGATCAATCGCTATCAAAAATAGATATTGCGCATCAAGAGATGAATTTTGATACCCATATTAGCATGAATTTGGTTTAGGGGAAAAATGGTCATGATTAGGGTTAAAATTTGAAGTTTTCAAATCTGGAAATTTACTTGAAAATCAGTTTCTGCACGAAAAATGGAGTCCACGGGTGAAAATTAGTTTCTTGTTGTTGTGTGCTCTTGTTAGTTGAACAATGAGATTTAAGAATACCTTTAATTTTAACCAATTAGGTTTAACAATGAGATTTAAGAATATTTTTACTTTTAATTTATGGTCTAAGGTATTGGGTATTAGGGTTTAACCCTAAACTTAAAGACTAGGATATTGAGACTAGTTTGGCCAACATAATTAATATTCAATAATCAATATTTTTCCATAGATTGAGGAAAGTAGGGACTGTTGTGGTGGGTGTTCTATGTGTGCAAGGTTGTGGAACTTGTCACTAATCAGGTAAGTGAGACTTTAAGCTTTAGTGTTTTCTTTTCAAATAAGCTTTGAAAAAAAAGTATATTTTTCTCTGTCTGGTCTATGTCTTGGGACAAGCATATGCTTGACAGAGTTGACATTTCTTATCAACCCTAGATGTGCTATTTTTTAGAAGAATATTAAATATTTTCATGAGTTGTATGTTGTGTGATGCTCGATATCCTTCTTTATTACTGTGATGTGGTTATTAGGGGCATACTTAGTTGCCGTAATATATTAGGGGCATACCCATGCTGCCGTAATATGTTAGGGGCTTTGTACATGCTGCCATAGTACATTTTAAGAGCATTATTCATGTTTCCATGGACTTGTCGGGTGATGGGATGATCTCCTTCGCTGCTGTTTATGACAGGATTTGAATGGGGATTGAAATGAGACATGTTGTGACCCTTTTTGAACATTTGTTTGAACTTACTAAGCTTATTATGAAGTATATTCTTATGTATATTATTTATGTATATCCGTTGTGCAGATGTATTTTACAACTCTTGTTCCAGGGGTATTAAAGTAGCGAGTCGAGGATCTTACTAGGTTATATTTATATAGAACTCACTCCTTACTTGCATGTCAATGCAGATACTGTTGCAGAGGGCAAGACTTGTGGCTGATGAGTTCGTTTCTGTGTATTTTGTTGCTGAGGTAAGCCTTCGCATTGTTTGTGGAGGCTACTACTTCAACTCTATCTTCTTTTTGGGGTTGTATGCCCGTCAATTAAACTCATATCACTCTATTAGATGATCCATGATCTTATTGTGGGATTTGGGCTAGAGATAGTTTGTTAAGTGACCTTTTCCTTTCATAAATTGATATGCAATTTTGGTTTGCTAGTTACTCTATTGTTATGAGTATTGATGAGTTTTGGAGTTGCACAAATATTCTTAGTGCTTGGATAGTTTGGATGTGTATGAATATTTGGTTCTCCAGACAAAGAGTGTGGGTGGGTGCCACTCACATCTAGGAAGTATTTTGGGATGTGACAGGATCAAGACCTCCACAAATGCGGATAAGGAAAAGGGGGCCATTGACTAGTATTTTGTGAATGCAGGACTATGGTCCACGAACGCGGAGAACAGCAACACCAACACCTCAGAGAACGCAGACGCTCCTCCATGAACGCAGAGAAAAGAGGTAATTGCACCAGAACACTTTGCAGCAGCCAATGACAAATCTCGATACGGCCACTCAAAATTCATCTGGACTTAGAATTACACAAATCAAACAAGTACCATACCAAAAATGGCGATATGAACGCAACGAAACAATCAAAATTCGATTGTGAGTTCTCCTTGACACAATAGCAAGTCAAGTAAATTAGTTTAAAACTCAAAATACCAAAATTACTCTCAGCAACTCCAACAATTATGACGAGACCATTTCTTGCGTTAGTTTCACCATCTGAAACTACTGAAACTGTTAGATTTTGATCCGAGCTTTCGAACTCCAAATGTTGACCAAAGTAAAACTTTGGCCCCAAAAAAAATAACTTAGAAATGCAACTTTGGGCCTAGAAACATCATTTTAACTCCAAAAAGATTTTTGTAACTTCTCCTAGACCAGATTCAACATTCCAAAGCTCATGAAATTAATGGATTTCTGATCTGATACCCAAAATTCAGAAAGGTGCAGAAGCTCACTTTTTTAAACAACTTAAGGTTCAAAAAATGCCTAAATTCATATTTTTCAACTTTTAAAACTCAGGATTTCAGTTTCAAAAAACAAAAATTTTAAAATAGGTCCAAAATAATTTATAAAAGGGTAAAATAGTAATTTTTATAGATACAGTAAAAAATGACCTATAAGGTCATTATATGCAGGCAAATTGACTATCCTTCGTACTTGCTTTTCTGAGGGTTGTTTTGCAATTGTTCTTTCACATCCTTGATTCTCACATATATGCTTGCTATTATTGTAGCTATGCCTCATTAAACTTAATTTCATATGGCAGATCTAGAGCAACCCTCATAGCTATGGGGGCAAAGAGCAATGACCACAGCAGCCTCGTTAGGAAGAACAAGGCATAGGAAAATGTAAAGTTACTGAGCATGTGGACTCTGACAGTGATGAGAAGGGGGCTCTTAAGGTAGAATGGGATGACTCTAAGGAGAGACAAATTGGGTCCAAAACTTTAGTGCATGAGCCTAGAGTCCTAGAGAAGACTCCTAAACATCGCCAAATAGTGAAAAGATCAAAGGCAGTGCATGATACATTCTTCTAAACTTCCAGGGTCATCTGAGAAACTATTGCAACATACCATCTCAACCGTCTAAAGGCTTCAAGGTTGAGAACTATATTGGAGGAGCATCGATTATCCACTGATGGGGTTATTAATAAGTACCCTAAGGTATGGGACACCTTGAGATTTAATGGGCTCCAATATTTCACCACGCCTCGGGAGTCATGTGTTCCTAGTTGGGTTCAAGAATTCTATGATGCCTATGCTAGGTTGATTCCCAAATGCAAATATCATGTGAGGATTTCCCTGAAGCCAGTAGATGTAGTGGAAGTTTGGGTATGCCCCTCTGATGCAATGAAATTGAGGTAAAAAATTTATTGAGATGCACATTCAAGACCCCCCACGATTTGGCCAATGTGATTGAGAAGAATACACTTGATGACCTCAAAGCTTGGCTTGCCCCGATGATTAGGATTGCAGCCCAATTGTGGTTAAAGGAGGGGGTGGTCAGTGAGAAGAAGCAGTTAAACATTCCTGCTCGTTATTGGTTTGGTTTCATCAGCAGAAACCTAATTCCATCACAAATATGAATCCATTCTTCAGCATCCTAAGGTGGCATGGTGGGTTATATAATGGATTGCACAAAATTAAGCCTTCGTTTAATTATAGCCCAGAGATTCTCAGACGGGCTAAGTAGCAGAAAATTCACTACTATTCTTGAATCTCATCAC
Source organism: Solanum clarkiae (assembly GCA_011800125.2). NCBI lineage: Eukaryota > Viridiplantae > Streptophyta > Magnoliopsida > Solanales > Solanaceae > Solanum > Solanum clarkiae. The sequence goes on along the minus strand of JAABOM020058457.1, from coordinate 35,664 downwards.
AACCTTTTAGAGAAGAGCTGGTGTACCATTCGACAAGGAAACTAATGTTCCAATCACTCTATCATCTTTGGTGGATATCTAGCGTTATGATGCAATATTCCAATAGGATGAGAAGGATAAGTATAAGAAGAAGTTGGTGGATTGTCAATGTAGAGATGATTGAGAACGACACATGCAAGTTGGTGCTCGAGTTAGGTATGCCCTTCCTTCTTTATTCTAACACCATCCTCTCCTACTTCAGCTTCTTCATCCTCTACCCAGCCTGAGCCATAAGCTTCTAAATGCTCGATTACCCAAGCCACTATCTACTATTTAGATTGATTAGCTAAATTGACTAACACTTGATATACATGAGTCTGATCCTTTTTGCCTGCTTTCATTGAGAAGGCCGTAGTAGCAGATTTGTTCCCGATGCTTTATAAGGAAAAGAAGCAAAGGGAGATGATAAAGGAGCAAAACTTTAGGCTGGATTATTTGGCTGTGAGTGTGGAGGCCCACAAGGCTAGATTTGATGCTTTTGTCGGCTAGGGTGACTACTTTAGAGACCAATGGTGGCATGAATGTTATTTTGACAGTCCCAAAAGCCAAATTTATTGTCTTGAAGAAGCGTGTAGTGGAGTTAAAATACACTGTTATCACTTCCCCTTATAGTTCGATGGATATACCTCCCAAGGCAGCTATAAGTGTGACTTAGGAATTTGGGGCTAAGAGATAGTATCTTGCATCTTCCCAGGAGACCGATAAGGAGTTGTTTGGAGTTAATGTCATCTAGGAGGAGCATAATGAATTGAGACCGATGGAGGAGGTCATTATTGTTGTTGTTACTAGAGAGTCACTCTGGGACAAGTCCACGATTGGGATGAGTGGTTAGTCCAGTGTAGCTAAGCCAGAGCCCGTGGGGCCATAGATGGGTGCACAAAAGTCCACTACTCCAGTTGCTACTTTAGAGACTGCACGTCAGCACCAAAAAATTGATATCCCCTTCACTACTTCTTCTGCACCCTAGCCACCACCATACATCGACTGATTAAGGGGATTAATTATCTCACTACTTACTTTTATGTTTTGATGATATTATTCTTGCACATTTAGGATAATATTTTTTTAGGAGGGGTGGGCATTGAGAATCCTAGTTTGTGATGTTTTATTTGGTCATGTTATGGTTTGATTATTTGAGACAATGGGTTATGTTTTTATTTATAGTGATGTATAAGTAAGATAATCCTTTATTTTTATTTGTAAATATTCTTTTGGTTTGATGGTTTGTCAATATTATTTTAGGTTGTAATACTTAGAAAGTTCTTTTTGTTTATATATGAATGGGTATCTTTTTAGATTATGTGTGCTGAATGTGTTTTTATCCCTTGTGATTTGGAAAACACCCATGCATATAAGAAAAGTCATTTTACAAATGATTTGCCATGATTCAAAGTTCTTACCAATCCGAGTAATGATCGTTAATATCTTTGATGCGGATAGTGCCAAGGATGAGGAGCATATATTAACTAACCTATTTGTTTATCTCATGTGAAAACAATCCATGCATGGATTAGAATCATCTTGAGTTGACTAAGTGAGTGTTGAGCTTGGATATTCAATGAACGATAAGTTCTGAATGTGTGTTGTCTAGTTGATATTTGAAATGGAGAGGCATTTTTCCATGAGAGATGAGGCATTCATTAAAAGACATATTTGTTGATATCTAGAACATGCCCAATTTGTCTGGAAGTGTTAGCTTGGTTGAATCCGGATTTGGAAGATGACCTTAGGCCATCTTTGATTTTCTCTTAAGTCTACTTTGACATAATAGCCTCCCTTTACATAAATTGTATCCTTAGTGATCCCTTTCGAGCTTAAAATCTTTTTGTTAATATCCATGGTACAAACCCTTGACTTTTGATTGAAATGATTGCCCTTTTTGTTGAACAAAATTCCCTCCTTGAATTTGAAATCGTGAAAGTAGTGCCAAAGGCCTTATGAGTCCATACTTTGGACTCATTTGGGGGTAAATTACAAGGAAACATTGCCCATTGTGTGATAATAATTCCAAATGGTAACAAATATGCATGTGCTATGATAGGATATAGAATTAATAGTGCGAAAAAGATCAATACATGGTGGAATCCTTGAAAGTGAGCAAAAGTACGGAAAGGCGGTGTCACCGACATCCTCGGCGATTCGCCGAATGCTCATGGAGATCACCTAACTATGCTGCAACTGAGGTTTCAGGTCAAGTCAAAAGTGTGATCAAAATCAATGTCGCAAAGCATACTCAATGATATGTCAAAGTGCACAAGTGATCACCTAAAGTTACAGCACCCAAAGCCCCAAAATACTGACTGAAAGGTAAGCCGAAGAATATTTCGGCACATTGCCAAATTGGATAGGTGGAGCAAAGAGTCATCACCTAATGTTGCAATGGAGGAAGCCTTATGAAGATGCACAGGAAAGTGGTCAAGTGCACATTCAGTGCATTGTCGAAGTGCTCGATGATGGTCGACCTTGACAGCCGAATGACATTTCGTAGCATAAACTTTCACACATTTGCATAGAATATATAAGAAATTTTAGAAAGGACATTGTAAATTATCTATTCATTCCATATTAGAACAATTAGTTTGTACTAGTAGTACATAGAACTTTCCTCTTAGAGTACAAGAGAGGTTAGGATTTTGAAGTGTTTGGGCATCAAATTGGAGAAGATTGGCTAGTGATAATCAACTGACTAGTACTTAATTTTGTTATCTATGACTTTTACTACTATGTATGGTATTCAATCTTTAATTTCTAACATGTGCGGCTAGAACCCCCATATTAGGGGTGTGCTTTTGATATGGGTCTTTAATTTACTTATTGGGTCTGTTTATATCTTGACTTATCTGTAGTTTATTTGGTTAATTTTATATTTGTTCCTAAGTTCAATGTATAAATTTCAAGGTTCCAAACTTGGGGTTTTGTTTTAGATCTCTTATTATTACCTTAGCTAGAACTATTAGAGTCTGGAATGGATATAATGGTCGGCAACCTTATGGGGTTTCAGTTGACATCCACATTCATGGATTCAATGGCCGAGGTAGTAGGGGTTTTGCTAGGACTTCTTAGGCCAAACGTCTCTTGGACGATTTGCATGGGATATCTCAGTTGATTCATACGAAACATCCATGTGTGATATCTCAGCTGATTCATACGAAACACCCATGTAGCATAGGTTATTTGGGTTACAAGAAACCTAGCCTATTCACTCAATATAAACTCATGTGGTCAAGTATTTAGACCTATTTGATAGATTAATTCTCGTATTTGCACATCCCCAACATTTTCCCTTAATAACTATTTAATTCATTAATTAAAACTTGTTAGCTAAACTCTATTTTGATAATTGCAATACCCCATATCCTACAATTACTTGGTCCAATGAGTCACTTCTGCCTTGAACAACGATTTCTTGTGGGATCGACCCCAACCTTTAAAGTTACGTTATTATGCTAATGACGACTGCCCCTTCTACTTTTGAGTAGTCAGGTTGACTGACATAAAAAATGGCACCATTACCGTGGAATCAGTGTGTTCATATTGGAAGTGCTTGTTGTGCTTTTTTCTTGTAGTTAGAATTCTATTTACTGTTTTCTTGTTGTTTTTGCAATTGAACAATAGGTGTGAACGTGGATGTTGAGCGGTGTATAGAGGGGGAATCGTGGGAGACATAAATGACCTCCGGAATATCAAATGGGACTAAGTAACCAGTGCCAGAGCAAGTTTGTTGCCCTCCATAGCTGTGAATGTCGAGTTCAAAATTACTGATATCATGTTGCAATTACTTCGTGTCAGGGGATTATTTGGAGGACAAGAATGTGAAGACCCACATAAACACCTCTGGAATTTCATTGTTGTGTGTTCGCCATTCAAGTATTTGGGAGTCAGACAAGAGGCCATTAAACTGAGACTTCTCCTCTTTTCCATAATGGGAGAAGCCGTAAAGTGGTTAGCTAAACTTCCCTATGGATCAATTGCATCATAGGAAGAGTTACAAAACGAGTTCCTTGAGTGATTTTTCCCACCTTCAAGAATGATCATGCTAAGGAAGAACATAGAGAATTTTAGTAGAGTTGATGATGAGCCCTTACACGAGACTTGGCAGTGATTTCGCAAGCTTCTTTTTTAGTGTCCAACCCATGGTATACCTGGTCATTTGATGTGCAATATTTCTATGTTAGCCTTAGTGTCATCAATAAAAGCATGGCAGATCGATTGGGCAGCTGGAGAATTACTAGATAAAGTGAAAAAAATAAAGAAACGCATGGTACATTCATGAGGACTATGCTTCAATTACAAGGAGTCGAATATCTGAGGAACAACTGGCATCAAAAATGATGAGAAAGTTAGATTTTATAGCATAATATGTGACCTAAGTGCATCAACCTAATGTTGGTCAAGCATTAAATGTATTGTCCACGAGCATGACTAAAATGGGAGCGATCAACTGGAAGAAGTGTATTTTATTGGGAATCAAGTATTGGGTTCTCGGTTGTCCTTTCAACGGTCACCCATGAACAAGGTTGGAACTTTGATATTGGATGGAGTGGTGGTCGAGGAATGAGCAAAGCGATGCAATGTCATTATGAGAGACAAGAAGCATTTAAATTAGCTCAACAGCGGCAAACCTGAATAGGTCATAGGTTAATGAGATTCTTGCTCTTATTTTGAAGAAAGTGGAAGCTTCGAGATGAAGTGCTAGGTGGAATGAAGTCGGGGCTTTCCAGGTTAATCCATACTATATTGTTTCATAAAGAATCGATTAAAAGTTTGAAGGCTCATTTATCAGCTCTCTCAGCACAAGTGCACAACTCAATAAGAGGCAATGGTAAAAGTTGCATGGATATCACCACCGGAACTAGCATCCCTTGTGAAATTGACATAGAGATCGAGACCACTTTATTTGGGGCAAATGATTCATCTTTGCCAGATTTGCAAGTTGTTCCTCCATAGATGAAGCATTAGTTGTCCTTGCTTGCATGGTTGTTGGAGGCATTGAAAAGTAGCATGGATTATTGTGAAACTTGATCTTCAAAGGGCTGACATTATGTGATGCGTATGGAGAAGACTCATTGAATGAGTCATGGTTTTTCTTTGTGGTAGAGTTCTTGGAACCAGAGACCACGAGTAGATCTAAAGTCTTCTTAATCTTTTCAACAACACTACTTTCTCCTTTTAAAGCATTTATTAAGGACCTTGCTCCCTTTGGATTTGAAGATATAAAATTAGGAGTTGGTGTGGATGATACTCACTGCATTTGTTATCCTAGCATAGTAGCTTTCCTCCTTATAACTGCTTTGACACTTCCGAAAGTAACACCAAGGATTCCCTCCACTTTAGTATAGAATTTGGAGTAAGCAGCCCTAGAGGAAGTTGATTGAGAAATCTTCTTAGAAGTCATTTCAATACTCTTTGATGCTTGAAAAGTTGAGATGAGAGGTAGAGATGTCCCACTGAGCATGCCAATTTGCTTACAACCTATTTTAAAGTGATGAAAAATAAATGGTAATCACAAATAAAATATGAAAAAAATATAATTTTTTAATTGATAAATATTATAGAGACAAATTTGTTCCTCTCTTGATTCTTTTCCCCTAAGATTTCTCCATGATTTGAGGACCATTAGTGGTGTGTTTCTCGAACTTGGATAATTTGAGCTTGATCGGCATGAAAGGATTTATGTGGATCTTCTTGAAGTATATGATTATCAAGAATCGCAACATATTTTAATCTCTTTATGAATATCCTAAGAGTTTATGATCTCTTTTCGAATACCTAAGAATTTGGGGATATTCAAGATGCCTTTTCAAAGAATATAATATCCTTTATATAGGAATAAATTAGGGTTTATGGTAGAGTAGCCTCCAAGAAATTCTAACTGAAATAGGACTAATTTATAGTCCTACAAAATTTGAATGTCTACAAATGCCCCTTCTTCAAGACTTGTCGGAGTGTGGACTTGATGAAACTCAAAGACGAGCCTTGATGTACCGTTTCTTTCACCCTTGAGGTTTTGTGTCCTTCAGTTTTGTAGATTTGATTTATGAGAGTAGAGATGAAGGTTGAATTTGGTCTCACTGGGGTGCCAAAATTTGTAGACGATAAAATGTTACATCGAGAAAATAATGATCAAGAATGAAAATATCACAACAACGTAGTATTTAATTTCAAATATGTGAGTGTTACAACCTATATAAATCCTCTAATTCATCTTTTCAAATGTAAATTCAAGGTCTCTTGAGCTTGATCTTGAAACTTGAATTTGTTCTTGATCTTGATCTTAAAACTTGAATTTGTTTTTGAGCTTGATCTTGAAACTTGAATTTGTTCTTAACGTTGATCTTGAGTTCAAGAGCTTTTAAGCTTGTTCTTAAACTTGAATGCTTGAGTGCTTGAATTCTTAAACTTGTACAGAAATTTGCAGTATTTGATCCATGAGCTCTCTTTAGCTTTTTTGTTAGAATTCCTGATGTGAATTCTGAATTATGATGTCACAGCTCGGACCTAAGGGCTAGGAACGACATGGCAAATGGGAACCCGAGAGTCCCCAAATAAGCCTCATGGCATCTACATACGCTCATTGGTTTGAAAGCGCGTAATAAAGTAACAAACACATAGTTCTAAGGGACGGAAACGTATGACTCACGCTATTGGGATGTCAAAGGGATAGGGGTTTACCTAGATTAACATAACACATAGCACATAAGAACTAAGGGGTGTGTAAATACGACTCATGTTACGGGGATAAGAGGGACTTAGGACATTCCATATTTCCACCTCTCATCAAGAATATATCATCATTTCATCAATATTCCATAGATATCCATAATCACAATCTCCATAAACAAATAGCATGACATAGCACAAATCCATACATAGAGTGTACATGTTGTCCAACAATGTTTCTAAGTCATAGAATAGGACGGGGGCCAAGACATGTCTGAAACGACCCAAAAAGTGCCCAAAAATATGTCACAAAAATGCCCAAAATCTTAATTTTCTTATATCTAAAAATCCATTTGTAATTTTGCATATTCGACTTGTATTCTTATTCAGGGGGCAAAATTGAGTGGAGAATGGGTCTAACCCGAATTTTAGAGAAAGCGTATCAAAATTCTAAAATCATAAAAACGCGATTTAGGAGGGTCAATTTTAAAGGGGAATATCGCTTAGCACACACAGAACTGGTAGCCCACGATCTATCAAATCAATGCACTTTAAATTAGCTTTCCAACGCACTTGGTTTCACCTCATTCTGAGTTCGTATGGAGAATTTATGCCCATTTTCGTGGAACTCATATGTGCAGAAATGCAAATTCCAATGAGTAATCTGCATCACAGAGAAGTGTTATTTCGGTTCAAGACTTTCAAGTCTTGGGCCTAAGGGTTCCCATACCTGAAAGTACATGCACTTAGCCTTATTTCACCCTTATATCATCCTAAACATTTCCCAATACTCACTCAAACACTTAGACTAATTTTCCTCTCAAGATTCAAGTCCTAAAACCATCATCTGGATCTAAGGATTTCCTTCAAGCTTCAAGTCTCCACTAAAGTCCTCTTCAAGAAATTCTCCAAAGTCAAGGTATGTGGGTTTTAACCATTGGGTCCATTCACCCATTGTGCCCAATCCTCTTGTCTACTTAAATTGCATGATTTAGTTGATTTTACATGTGGGTTTTGTATATTAAGAAATTTACTGTACAGTAATTTGAGTTCATGAAAGTATGGTTGTTAGCATATTTTGAGCCCTAAATCTTGGATCTAATGTGGGATTTGATGAAGGGTCATGATGTATTCTGCTTGAGGGTGTTACAAAGTGTTAATTAATGGTTTTACATGGGATTTACTTGCATGTTTTTACTCTTGAATTGCATGGTTTTATACTATCACTACACACCCTCCAAGTGTTTGATAAAATGTCCGATTATGATTTCTTGAGGAATTGGAGGTCCAATGCATGTCTTAAGAGTTGAAAGACTTCAAGATGATTTTAAGATGTATCTAATTCCTGGAAATGTTGATGATGTTGTAAAGCTGGGATTGAGCCCTTTCTTAAAGATTTCACCTCTTGTGAGCCCCTTAATGTTGATGTTAATGCAAGGGTAAGGTTGATGGTAATATATTCTTATGATTGAAGTTGGGCTCACCATTTGAGGTCATTGATGTTATGAACTACTCGTGTCAAGTACTCTATGTTGTTGCAAGTTATTAAAGCTATACTTATCTTATATATTCTGTGGGATTAGATTTATCACCGAGTGGACTAGATGCGAGTCCCCAAGTCCCAAAACTATGTGCCACCATAGGATGATGTTATGCGCTTGCTATACTAGTGGATCCATCTAGTGAACTATCTCTTAAAATCCTTTCCAAAATTGGGTCATGTTCCCGTAAGAAGAGTCGCTTCACATGAAATTAGGTCGTGTTCCCGTAAGTTGAAGTGGGATCTTCAATCCTTTTTGAAATTTGGTCGAGTTCCTATAAGGAAGGTTACTTCATACAAATTGGGTCATGTTCCCGTAAGTTTGAAGTATGATTTACTTTGATAAGTAGACCACCTCTTTACCGGTGAGGGGTAATCATTAGAATTCTAAGTTGTAGCTCGCTTGGTCTTATTCTATATCGATTGAGGTCTCTTCCCACACCTATGTATTATGATCTATATGAGTTGAATGAATTGTAAGAATGTTTTACTTATGCATTGATCATATATGTCATATTGCTATATTACATCTATTGCTTATTATTATGCATTTTGACTATGATGCCTTTCTCTTGTTACATTGTATCCTACATACTCAATACATTCAAATATACTAATGCATATTCTATGTCTACACGATGTTACCATGTAGGAACCGGAGCTCCTATTGATTCTTTCTGCGGCTAGACGGACTGTTCAAGTTAGCCTTTGGTGAGTCCTCTATTTCGGGGACAATGACTATTCTCTTATACTTTGTATTAAGATTCCCTTTACTTTATCGTATATGTATGACTATGAGGGTGAGCTCGGTTGCTTTTCTTGGCCCCCTCTCTTATCTATGTAGTAGAGGTGTTGTTGGACATATGGTGTAATCATGCTATGATCCTTGTCTCTCTTGCTTATTGTTGTTATGGTATCAAAGATGTCCCTTAGCCCCTTTTTCCCCTTTTATATATCTTCTCTTATTGTTATTTTAATTGCTTCCACATCTAAGAATGTGTAATAATATGCAAAGAGGCTTGTTTGGGATTCCTTCGGGTTCCCCATTCCCCGGTCACGACTAGGCCTAGGTCCTAGGAGTCCAACACACCGCGTCTATTAGAGTCTTAGTCATAGTTGTGTTGTGTACCACAACTATGAGTAGGAGGCTATGAGACGTTTTAAGAAATATTTCCTTCTTCATGGTCTATGTCATGCTTTAGAAGTGAGATAGGGCATTCCTCTCTAACGAATGTTCTTTGCTCTTCTAGTTTATCATGCCGCTTCGAAGAAGAAAGCAAAGGAAGGTAAGTTGAAGGTTTTGATGTTGATGGATTTGAGTTTCACTATTTCTTTCATTATTTCTTTTGGTTGCTAGTAGGCTTCTTATGTGTCCCGAGTTGTGATGTGAACCTTTGGTGTTTACCTCTTAATTGGGTATATTATTGCTAGAAATTCCATAGGTGTTGATCCAGCTTTGTATTGCATTAGGTCTTGCCTTGTGGCTTGTTGGAGTTGGCGTGGTGGATTTTGATGTCATACTAGGAATGGAATGGTTGCTTGCACGTTTTATTTTCATGGATGGTAGGACCTGTAGAATTAGATCCCGATTCCCTAGTGAACCAGTCCTTGAGTGGAAGAGTCTTGATGTGGTGGTCTAGTGATATAAGGGGGATAGGTTCATTTCATGTCTTAGGGTACAATTAATCTCTAAGGGGTTGCATTTATCATCTTGTGAGGATTGGAGATGTTGAACTTAAGTTGTTTTTTTTATAGAATTGTTGGTGGTGGCAGATGAGGCCTTGAATGTCTCTTTCTGATATTTTTAAAATGAGGGTAGTGTCTTTTGGTTTGACTAGTACACCGGTTATGCCTATAAGTCTCATGATTAAGATCTTTAGTCCCTATTCTAATAGGCTTATGGTTATTTTCGTGATGATATGATGGTTCATTTTCCTAATGAGGTAGTGCATGTGAGTCAATTGAGGGTAGCACTACAAAGTTTAAGGAAGAAGGTTGGATGCTAGATAGGAGAAATGGGAATTTTAGTTGTAAGAGGTTGCCTTTCTAGGTCATACAGTGCCGGGTGCTGGCATCAAGGTGGATCCTATTAAGACAAAGGTGATTAGCTATTAGACTAGACGTTGACACCCTTGGGTGTTAGTAGCTTCTTCGGCTTAACGGAGTATTATCGGAGGTTATGAATATGTTATCTTCTATTGCCTCTCTTGTGACTTAGTTGACATTAAGTAAGGCCAATGTTGTGATGGACATTTTAAGTAGGGTGATTTGATAGGTCCGGGAGTTGCTATCCCTTGTGTGATTCATTTGTGCTAACAGGATTCACGTGTGTGTCCCGAATTGTTGCATGAGTCTATTACGGCTAGTAGGGGCCTATAAGGTTGCCCTATGTTATCGTTGCATAGAGTTTTATCTTTTGATCTTGGTTGGACTTAGCTTGATGGGTTGGAGGTCTTGGGCTAGTTTGGGCTACTTGCATAGCATGCTTCCAATGAGTGTAGAACCCGTAAGGTTGTAATATGATGATTAAGGATGGTCAATCTACTTAGTCAACTACCATGGGTTAGTCACTTTACTAAGGTTGATCTTTGGTTCGAGTTTTGTCCCCAAGTGAGCATTAGTAATATTGCTGGAGTTGTTGGTTGGCTTATGCATCAGTTGTGTTTATGGGTCTCTAGAATAGGGTCTTAGAACCCTACCTTAGTATGTTTGTGCTGGTCTCTAGTGATAACGTATTGAATTGCTTAGAGCTTGTGAATAATTTGGGGGTAGTGTTGCATGTCTCGGAGGATGAGATGTTGTTTGCTAAATATGATAAGTATGCATTGTGGATAGCAAGAAGGTGGGTAGGATTCTTTAAGGATTATGAAATGAGTGTGCATTCTTTTTCCTTGTAAGGCTAGTGTTGCGGTTGGTGCTCTAAGTAGGGTTCCTATGTGTAGCTTAGCATATGGGATAATGGTAGCAAAGAGGAGACTAGTGGGATCAATCGATTGGTTAGATTGGAAGTTAGGTTGAGAGAAGTTAAGAATGGTAGTATAGTGTTCTTGGTGGTTCCAATCTTCTTTAGTTGAGAAGGTCTAGATTAAGTAAGGTCGTGACTCCGCCTTATTAGAGTTGGAAGTTTTGGGGTGGAAAGATGGTAGAGTGGAGGTTGTCTCCCAAGGGGGAAATGATGGTTATGGTCCCAAGTGGATTAGGTGTATTTAAGGTGGACAATTAATTTAAGGATTGTGAGTTCTTATAGAGTGTAGAGGGAGGTTGGTAAAGTTGCATAAGCTTGGGGATTGCCTATGGATGTAGATATGATTCATCCAATTGTCATGCTTCTAGGTTGAGGGGATGTGCTGGTGACTCTAGTGCTATAGAACTCTTTGAAGTTGTGGGTGAGGTGGAGGATAAGTCAGCTTAGATGTAGATCCTAGTGGAGGTGTTGGACGGATGAGTGGAGAAATTGATTGATAATGATGAAGTGTTCGTCAAGGCCCTTTGGGAAAGTTGACTACTCGTATGTGTTTCTTGGAGAGCCAGTGCGGGCATGGGGAAGAGATATCCATAATTTTTTCATTCCATTCAAGCTTATGATAACACGTCAAGTCCTTTTCTATGATTCCAAGCCTTGCATTTCAGCCCCTATGTCATTGCATGCATTCATGTTTATGTTGACAAGTTTGTAATGATTTTAACACCTATGTTGACGTTTTGAAAATGGTGTTTTAAAGTGTATTGGTGCATTCTTATTGGGGCCGATCCATTCACGATTACTCTTCCCTTGAACATTTCTTTGACATTTAGGGACGAATATTCCAAAGGGGGAGATATTGAAACGATCCAAAAAGTACCCGAAAATGTGCCTCGAAAATGCCCGAAATCTTAATTTCCTTAAATCTAAAAATTCGTTCATTATTTCAAAAATCCGACTTCATATTCATGTTCAGGGGGGAAATTGAGTGGGAAATGGGTCTAACCTGAATTTTAGAGCAACCGTATCAAAATCTAAAAATCGAAAAAATAAGATTTAGGAGGGTCAATTTTAAAGGGGCATATCTCTTAGCACATAAAGAACTGGGTGGCCCACGACCTACCATATTAAATCTCATTGAATTAGCTTTCCAGCGCACTTGGTTTCACCTCATTCTGAGTTCGAAAGAAGAATTTATGCTCGTTTTGGTAGAACACATCTTCATGATGATTTTAAGATGTGTCTAATTCATGAAAATGTTAATGATATTGTAAAGTCGGGTTTGAGCCCTTTCTCAAAGATTTCACCTCTTCTGATCCCCTTAAAGTTGATGTTAATGCAAAGGTAAGATTGATGATGATCTATTCTTATGATTGAAGTTGGCTCACCATTTGAGGTCAATGATGTTATGAGCTACTCGTGCCATGTCCTCTATGTTGTTGCAAGTTATTAAAGCTATGATTATTTTATATATTCTGTGGGATTAGATTTAGCACTGAGTGGACTAGAGGCGAGTCCCCAAGTCCCAAAACTATGTGCCACCATAGGATGATGTTATGCCCTTGCTATACTAGTGGATCCATCTAGTGAACTATCTCTTAAAATCCTTTCCAAAATTGGGTCATGTTCCCGTAAGGAGGGTCGCTTCACACGAAATTGGGTCGTGTTCCCATATGTTAAAGTGGGGTCTTAAATCCTTTCTGAAATTGGGTCGGGTTCTCGTAAGGAAGGTTAGTTCATACCAAATGGGTCATGTTCCCATAAGTTTGAAGTATGGATTACCTTAGCAAGTAGACCACCTCTTTACCGATGAGGGATAATCATTGGGATTCTAAGTCGTCGCTCAGTTGGTCTTATTCTATGTCGGTTGAAGTCTCTTCCCACACCTATGTATTATGATCTATATGAGTTGAATGAATTGTAAGCATGTTTTACTTATGCATTGATCATACACGCCATGTTGTTATATTATGCCTATTGCCTATTATTATGTATTTTGACTATGATACCTATCTCTTTTTCATTGCATCCTACATACTTAGTACATTCAAACGCACTAACGCATGCTCTATGCCTATATGATATTACCATGTAGGAAACAGAGTTCCTACTGATTCTTCTTGTGGCTAGATGATTTGTTCAAGTTAGCCCTTGGTGAGTCCTCCATTCCGGGGACAATAACTATTCTTTTATACTATGTATAAAGATTCCCTTTACTTTATCGTACACTTATGACTATGAGGGTAAGCCTGGTTGGTTGTCTCAGCCCGCGATCTTATCTAGTAGTAGAGATTTTGTTGGACATGTGATGTAATCATGCTATGAGCCTTGACCCTCTTGCTTATTGTTGTTACGGTATCAAAGTAGTCCCTTAGCCCCTTTTTCCCTATTTATATATCTTCTCTTATTGTCATTTTAATTGCTTTCGCGACCAAGGATGTGTAATTATATGCAAAGAGGCATGTTTGGGGTTCCTTTAGGTTCCCCCATTGGTTGGTCACGACTAGCCCTAGGTCCAGGTCATGACAATGTCCCAGGCTCACCCTCAAAGTAAAGACATAAGAGAAAGTAGCATAATAGGTAGATAGGAGGTGGTTTGTCCTTGGATAATTGGACTCACCAAAAGCAATCTGACAAATCCAATCTAACCGTCAAGAGGTGGATAAAGATAGCCTCCAGTCCCTACCTGGTTAGATCATGTAGGAAAAGAGTATGCGTTAGTACGTTTGAATGTACTAAGTATACGGGCATGTAATGCATTTGTACTCATTAAATCTGCATTCAGTATTAAATGATGAGGGCACATATATAGGAAGAAGTTAATATATAAGGAAGAGTAATATATCAATATATCATGAAATCCCTGATGCATGAAATACCATAATACTTAAACATAGCGGGGATTAGACCTCTGAAACGACCCCAAAAACATGCCATAAAATGCCTCGAACTTTTAATTTCCATATATCTAAAAATCTATTCATTATTTCAAAAATCCTACTTAATATTCGTGATTAGGGGGTCGAAATTAGGTGAAAAGGGGTCTAACCCTAATTTAAGAGCAAAAGATTAGCAATTATAAATTTTTAAGTGGTGAAATCCAGAGAGCTTTCTGCAATGCATCTGTGATACGCCTTAGTCATGCTTTAGTACAAAATTTTTTCCGCCTCCTCTCCACGACGCAGAGATGTGTAATTTCCTGACAGTGTTTTTCAAGTACGACCCAAAATATTCTAAGTGTTGGGCCCAAGTTTCCCAAACGTGTATTTATCTACACTTAGTCGAATTTCACCCTTATATCATCCTAAAACTTTCTCAATACATCCCAAAAACACTTAGCCATATTTCACTCTCAAATTCAAGACCCAAAACCCTCATCCAAAGCTAAGGATTCTCTTCATGCTTCAAGTCTCCATTGTCAACCTTCACCAAGAACTTCTTCAAAGTTAAGGTATGTGGTGTTGAACCATTGGGTCCTTTCATCCATGGTGCTTAAACCTCCTTTTTACTAATATTTCATGATTTAAAGTTGATTTTACCTGTGGGTCTTGTATATTGAGACATTTACTGCACAGTGATTTTAGTTCATGAAAGTATGGTTGTTTTAGCATGTTTTGAGCTTCCAATCTTGGATCCAATGTTAGATTTGATGAGGGGTTTGATGTGAATGTCTTGGGGGTTTTGCAAAGTGTTGAGTGATGGTTTTACAATGGATTTTCCTACATGATTTCATCTCTAAATTACATGGTCTTTTACATCCATTACACACCCCCAAGGTGTTTGATAAGATGTTTTGTTATGGTTTCTCGAGTAATTGAAGGTCCAAAGCATGATATACGATACGAATGATGTTATGATGATGAAATGAGCTTATGTACATGATATATATATGTTTTATATAATGTGTTGCATTAGACCATGCTCGGTCCGGGGGTATAGGATCCCAGATAACCATCTGAAGGGTATATACCTTACCACCAGGGTGTCCAGGTGTGAATGGCATCAACCATGTGAGAGGTATGTACCTTGCCACCAGGGTGTCCAGGTGTGAATGGCATCAACCATGTGAAGGGTATGTACCTTGCCACCATGGTGTCCAGGTTTAAATGGCATCTCCCAACCGTAGTTGGGATTCTAGCTTGGTCTCTTCTACCCATATGATATCTTAGATGAGAATGAGTTATTGGAAGCATATTTTACCTATGCAGTGATCATACACGTCATATTGTTATACTATGCCTATTGTCTAATGAATGCATTTTGAGTATGATGTCTATCTATTGTGGTATTGCACCCCATATACTTAGTACATTCAAACGTACTAACGCATACTCTTGCCTGTATGATATCACCATATAGGAACCGGTGCCCAAGATGATCATCCTCCTCCTCCACGTGGTTAGACAGTGATATTCCAAGCTTGTTGGTAAGTCCTCCATTTTGGGAACCTTGGTTTATATTTTCCTCTTATCTATGTATTGAGACACTATCTTTTGTTCTGTTTGACTACGAGGGTAAGCCCAATTACTTTTTCTTGGCCCCCGCTCTATTTATGTATGTAGACGTGTTTGTTAGACAAGTTATGTATTTATGATATGAGCTATCATTCCTTGCCTTTTGATGATGATGTGTTGCAAAGCTTTCCCTTAGCCATAATTCCCCATTCTATTCTATATGTCTTTTATATGCTTCCGCGACCAAGGATGTATAATGACAACTTAAGAGGCTTATTTAGGGTTCCTTCGGGTTCTCTGTTCGTCGGTCACATCTAGGCCCTAAGCTTAGGTCGTGAGAAACTTGTTATCAGAGAACTAGGTTGTTAGATCATCGTAGTCCAACACACTGCGTCGATTAGAGTCTTATTCATGGTTGTGAGGCGCGCCATGATTATTTACAGAAGGCTATGAGGCATTTTAGGAAATGTTTCCCTTCTTCATGTTCTAAGTCATGCTATAGAGTTGTAGTAAGTCCCCCCCCCCACTGATTGTTCTTTGCTATTCTATATCATGCCAAACACTAGAGGAAGACGGGTCCAAACTCCCGAGGAGCAACCTACCAATGGTGAGCTTTGAGATGCTCTTATCATGCTTGCCTAAGTGGTGGCCAACCAAGTCCAAAAAGAGGCCCAAGCCCCTCATGCTAATACCCCAGAAGCTAGGGTAAGAGACTTTATGAGGATGACTACTCTAGTTTTTCATGGGTCAAAGGTGGATGAAGGCCCACAAGAGTTCATGATAAGGTTTACAAATTCTTGAATATCTTGGGTATTGGGAAAAATGAAAAAGTGGAGTTGGCGGCATACCAACTCAAAGGGATAGCCTAAATTTGATATGAGCAATGGAAGGGTGAGAAGGTGGTGCTTTGGGAGGAGTTCAAATTGGTCTTCCTTAATTGATTCTTCCCTCTTGAGCTTAGGGAAGCAAAGTCATGAACTTGAAGCAAGGTGTTATGAGTGTGAGGGAATATGCCCTCAAATTTAATCAACTTTCAAAGTATGCTCCTCACTTGGTGGTCGATCCTAGGTCAAGGATGAATAAGTTTGTTATGCGGGTTTCCGACATGGTAAGTGAAGATGTCGATCCGCCTTGCTTATTAGTGATATGAATTTGTCTCGGTTGATGACCTATGCTGAGCAAATGGAAGAGGAGAAATTGAGAAAGAGGAGGGGCTATGAGGCCAAAAGAGCCCGTCTTGAGAGTAGGTTCCAAAAGGGTGCAAGATTTCATCAAGGCCAAAGGGCCTCCTCATGTTACTAATAGGGGGTTTGCCAATGACTTCCTGAGGCCTCAAGGTGTGGGTGGAATGGATACTAATGAAGTATGTCTTAGATGTGGAAGGAATCATAGGGGCCCATGTTTGAGGGGTTCTAATTCATGCTATGAATGTGGGTAGCTCCGTCACAAGAAGGTAGATTGTCCGAGAAATCGTGGCAAGGTCCGGGGTGCTAATGTTGTCCCATTGGGGAGAGGTGGTCCTCAAGGTGGTGCCCCAAGGCACAATCGATTTTATGCTATACATGGAAGGCAAGGGGTTGGTGAGGTCCCCGATGTTGTTACCTATATGTTGAAAATCTTTGACTTTGATGTGTATGCTTTGATTGATCGAGGTGCCACTCTTTCCTTTGTTACTCCTCTTGTTGCTAAAAAGTTCCATGTTGTTATCGAGTTGAGTCATATGAAGTGTCTACTCTTATTGGTGCCTCTATTGTTGCTAAGAAAGTTTATAGGAGTTGTCCTATTTGCATTTTGAATAAGTTGTTGCCTTGTGATCTTGTTGAATTAGACATGGTAGACTTTGATGTCATTCTTGGGATGGATTGTTTGCATGTATACTATGCTTCTATTGGTTGTAGACCCGTAGGGTCAAGTTTCAATTACCAAATGAATCCATCCTTGAGTGGGAAAGTCAAGATATGGTGGTCAAGGGTAGATTCATTTCATGCATTAAATCCCATAAGTTGATTTCTAGAGGGTGTTTGTATCATCTTGTGAGGGTTAAAGATGTGGAGTCCAAGGTCCCTTCCATTGAGTCGGTCCCCATTGTAAACGATTTCTTGATGTCTTCCCAAATAACCTTCTCAGAGTCCCTCCCGAAAGGGAGATAGACTTTTGCATAGATCTTCTTCTCGAAACTCAACATATCTCCATTTCCCCTTACTGTATGGCCCCGGCGGAGTTGAAGGAGTTGAAAGAGAAATTGAAAGATTTGTTGGAAAAGGGATTTATTAGACCTAGTCAATCACCTTGAGGTGCTCTGGTGTTGTTTGTGAAAAATAAGGATGGGTCGCTTAGAATGTCCATTGATTACCGGCAACTCAATAGGGTCACTATAAATAATAGATATCCTCTTCCAAGAATTGATTATTTTTTTGACCAATTGCAACGGGCTAGCTTCTTCTCTAAGATTGACCTTCGGTTCGGGTATCATCAAGTGAGGGTGAGGGAGTGTGATATTCCCAAGACGGCCTTCCGGACTAGATAAGGGCATTATGAATTTGTAGTGATGTCCTTTGGGTTGACTAATGCACCGATCTCTTCATGGACCTAATGAATAGGGTCTTCAAACCCCACATTGATTCTTTTGTTGTGGTTTTCATTAATGATATTTTGATCTATTCACATAGTAGGGAAGAGTATATGGGCCATTTGAGGGTTGTGTTACAAAGATTGAGGGAAGAGAGATTGTATGCTAAGTATGATAAAGTGTGAATGTTGGTTGAAGGAGGTTGCATTCTTAGGTTTTGTGGTGTCGAGGGATGGTATAAAAGTGGATCCTAAGAAGATCGATGTGATTAGGAATTGGCCTAGACCATTGACCCCGTCGGATATTAGGAGTTTCTTAGGCCTTGCGGGTTACTATAGAAGGTTTGTGAATGGGTTTTCCTCCATTGCTTCTCCTATGACAAAATTGACTCAAAAGAAGGTGAAGTTTGTGTGGACCGATGAATATGAGAAAAGTTTCCAAACATTGAAAGATAGACTTGTGTCCACTCCTATATTGTCTCTACCGGATGGGCTTGAGGGTTTTGTTGTGTATTGTGATGCATCTAGAGTGGTTTGAGTTGTGTGCTAATGCAAAATGGTAAGGTCATAGCCTATGCTTCTAGACAACTCAAGGTGCATGAAAAGAACTACCCTACCCATGATCTTGAATTGGCCGTCATGGTGTTTGCATTAAAGATTTGGCGCCATTATTTGCATGGGGCGCATGTTGATATCTTCACCGATCATAAGAGCCTTCAATATATCTTCACACAAAAAGATCTTAACTTGAGGCAAAGAACATGGCTAGAACTCCTTAAGGACTATGACTTTAGTGTGCATTACCATCCGGGTAAGGCAAATATTGTGGCGGATGCTTTGAGTCGGGTGTCTATGGGTAGCCTAGCTCATGTGGATGGTGGTGATATGGATATGGCTAGGGACGTGCATAGATTGGCTAGATTAGGGGTTAGGTTGGAAGATATGGGTAATGGTGTAGTTGTTGTTGATGGTTCTAAATCCTCCTTGGTTGATAAGGTGATAGAAAAATAAGATCTAGACTCCTCCTTGCTTGAATTGAAGGCCTTGGTGAAAGAAGGCAAAATAGAGGTTTTCTCCCAAAGGGAAGCTGGGCTCCTTAGATATCAAGGTAGGTTCTGTCTGCCATGTGTTAATGGTTTGAGGGAGAGAATTCTTGATGACCCGTAATTCCTTTTATTTTATCTAACCCAGTTCAACCAAAATGTATAGACTTGAGGGATTTGTATTGGTGGGGAGGCATGAAGAGGGACATTGTTAAATTTGTTTCCAGTTGCCATAGTTGCCAACAAGTCAAGGACGAACATCAAAGGCCGGGTGGCCTATTCCAAGACATATATATTCCCATTTGGAAGTGGGAGGTAGTTAATATGGATTTTATGGTTGGGTTGCCTAAGACAAGAAAAGGTTTTGATTCCATATGAGTGGTGGTTGATAGGATGATGAAATCGGCTCACTTTCTACTGGTTAAAACTACATATGGGGCTGAAGAGTATGCAAGGTTGTACATCCATGAGATAGTGAGGTTACATGGGGTTCCTTTATCCATCATATCGGATTGGGGTGCATAATTCACTTCATACTTTTGGAGGTCTTTTCAAAAGGATCTTGGTACCAAAGTTCATCTTAGTATGGCCTTCCACCCTCAAACGGATAGCCAAGATGAAAGGACGATTCAAGCACTTGAGGATATGCTTAGGGCTTGTATATTGGATCTTAAAGGTAGTTAGGATGACCATCTTCCATTAATTGAGTTTACCTATAATAATAGCTATCACTCTTGCATTGGTATGGATCCATTTGAGACTCTTTATGGAAGACGATGTAGATCACCAGTAGGTTGCTTTGAGGTTGGAGAGGTGGTTTTATGGGGGCCAGATCTGGTTGTGGAGGCTCTTGAGAAGGTTAAGATGATTAGGGAAAGGTTGAGGACAGCCCAAAGTCATCAAAAATCCTATGTTGGTGTAAGAAGAAGAGACCTAGAATTCCAAGTGGGTGATTAGGTCTATTTGAAAGTTTCTCTAATGAAAGATGTGGTCTGTTTTGGTAAAAAGGGGAAATTGAGTCTGAGGTATATTGCTACTTATGAGGTGATAAAGAGGGTTGGTAAGTTGAAGTTGCCTAGTGAAATGAATTTGATTCATCCAGTATTCCATGTTTCTATGTTGAGAAAGTGTGTTGGTGATCCTAATGCCATTGTGCCTCTTGATGTGGTGGGTGTTATTGAGGATAACTAGACTTGTGAGGAGGTTTTGGTTCAGATCTTAGATAGGCAAGTAAAGAGATTGAGGAACAAGGAGGTAGCATCCGTTAAGGTCCTTTGGAGGAACCAACAAGTCAAAAGTGCTACATGGGAGGCCGAAGTGGATATGCAAAAGCGGTATCCTTATCTTTTCCACTCCACTCAAGCCTTAAGTACTAATTCTAAGTCCCCTGTGTGATATCAAGCCTTATATGATAGCCCCTATATCATTCATATGCATTCATGTTTAAAATGGTAAACTTACGATGATTTTACACTTATGTTGAGATTTTAAAATGGTATTTTACATGTTATGTTGCATTCTTGTTGGGGCTAATTTGTTCATGATCACTCTTGTCTTGTACATCTCTTTTTCATTCGGGGACGAATGTTCCCAAGGGGGAGATAATGAAATGACCCCAATAATATGCTTCAAAATGCCCAGAATTTTAATTTCCATATACCCAAAAATTTATTCGTTATTTTGAAAATCCGACTTCATACTCATGATTGAGGGTCGAAATTAGGTGAAAAAAGGTCTAACCCCGATTTAAGAGCGAAAGATTAGCAATTTTAAATTTTTAAGTGGCGAATTCCAGAGAGCTTTCTCCGATGCCTCCACGACGTGCCTTGGGCCTGTTTTAGTACAAAATCTTCTCCACGTCATCTTCGCAACGCAGAGATGTGTAATTGCCTTGAGTGTCTTTCAAGTGCGGCCCAAAATATTTTAAGTGTTGGGACCAAGTTTTTCAAACATGTTTTTATCTACACTTAGTCAAATTTTACCCTTATATCATCCTGGGAGGTTGTGGTGGAGACACATTCTAGGGGTTGTACGGGGATCCTTTATGGCCATTTTGAGTGGATGATTTTTGTTGTTGGGCTGACTACTGTGCTGTGTAGCATGAATTTGGTGACTTATAAGCACCGGTGGTTATTATCAATACTTCCCAAAAACACTTAGCCATATTTCACTCTTAAATTCAAGACCCAAAACCCTCATCGAAAGTTAAGGATTCTCTTCAAGCTTCAAGTCTCCATTGTAAACTTTCATTAAGAACTTCTCCAAAGCTAAGGTATATGGTATTGAACCATTGGGTCCTTTTACCCATGGTGCCTAAGCCTCCTTTTTACTAATATTGCATAATTTAAAGTTTATTTTACATGTGAGTCTTATATATTGAGATATTTACTGCACAGTGATTTTAGTTCACGAAAGTATAGTTGTTTTAGCATATTTTGAGCTTCCAATCTTAGATCAAATGCTGGATTTAAGGAGGAGTTTTGAAATGAGCTAATGTACATGATATATATATATATATGTGTTGCATTAGACCATGATCGATCTGAGGAGTATAAGAGCTCGGATAACCATGTGAGAGGTATGTACCTTGCCACCATGGTGTCCAAGTGTGAATGGCATCAACCATGTGAGGGGTATGTACCTTGCCACCAGAGTGTCCAGGTGCGAATGCATCTCCCAACCATAGTTAGGATTCTAGCTTGGTCTCTTCTACCCATATGATATCTTAGATGAGCATGAGTTATTGAAAGCATGTTTTACTTATGTATTGCTCATATATGCCATATTGTTATACTATGCCTATTGTCTAATGAATGCATTTTGAGTATCATGTCTATCTATTATTGCATTGCACCCCACATACTTAGTACATTCAAACGTACTAACGCATGCTATTGCCTACATGATATCACCATATAGAAACCGATGCCCAAGTTGATCATCCTCCTCCACCACATGGTTAGACGGTGTTGTTCCAAGCTTGTTGGTGAGTCCTCCATTTCGGGGACCTTAGTTTATGTTTTCCTCTTATCTATGTATTGAGACACTATCTTATGTTCTATTTGACTATGAGGGTGAGCTTGTACTTTGTCTTGGCCCACACTCTATCTATGTATGTAGAGGTGTTTTTTGGACAAATTATGTATTTATGATATGAGCTATGATTCCTTGCCTTTCGATGATGATATGTTGCAAAGCTTTTCCTTAGCCCTAATGCCACATTCTATTCTACATGTCTTTTATATGCTTTCGCGATCAAGAATGGGTAATGACAAGTTAAGAGGCTTGTTTGTGGTTCCTTCAGGTTCCCCATTCGCCGGTCACGTCTAGGCCCTAGGCTTGGGTCGTGACAACCTCAACCGACATTTATTTCATACGAGCTATTACATGAAATTTTGGTGTCTTTCCCACACCAAATAAGAGGTTATCTACTTGCCAAAGGTAGACCATACTTCTCCTTACGGGCTTCCCATTTCAGAAAAGTAACTTTACCTTATGGACACTCCCATTTCGCTAAGGGTTTTTCATTCATCATAACAAAATTGTAGCCTCACCTTACGGGCCTCCTATTTCGGTAAAGATTACCATAAACATGAACCTATATTTGGCACATAGCTGTGGGACTTGTATACTAGACCCTTGGAGATATCCCCCTACCCACCCATCCACCCACAAGTCCGCTCTGTGCTAAATCATCATCCCACAGGAATACATATACATATACATGCTTTCAAAAGAGGCACAAGTCATTTCAAATCATTTCAGTGCATACTTAGGCTTAAAAGCCAAACATTCTTCGTAATCATGAATACTTAGGCTAAAGAGCCAAATCACATTTCAATTCATGCATACCTGGGCTCAAAAGTTAATTCATACTTCATGTCATACTTTCATGTATAGGAATAACTCATTCATATATATCCATATTGGTGTAAACACCCAAAGTTTGCTCAAAGAACCATATCATAGACATTATGTGATCACATGACATGTCATAACCATACTTTCATCAAAATCATATTCATCAACACATTGGATCTTAGCGTACATCAAAATCTTTAAAAAAAATCAATGCTCATGTATGCATATGCTATGTATGATGAAAGAATAGTATGTGCAATAGAGATTCATACTTAAATCAACAATACAATATGAAATCCAAGTAAATCCATGAAGAAATTCATATTTAAATCACACTTGAGATTATGCATACCCAAATCAACATTTAAAGGGAACATGCATATTCAAATATTCATAGTATCAATGCAATTCAACATGCTTAAATCACTTTAAAAATATCAATTAAATATAATCTCAGTTGAACCAAATAAACAATAATTAAAAGATTCATATTCAAAGTAAGCCTAAATTTCATAATCAAAGAGTAAGAGTGTTTGGGGTATTCATGGTTGAAATGGACCATGAATCAATCCCACATACCTTAGATAATTAAAAGGAAAAATTACAAGAACACCAACTTTAAGAGTAGGAATTACAGGAAACTTTTTATTTACCAAAATAACAATTAAATTATCAAACTATACCATAAATAAAGTTGAGTATATTTTACTTGCTATTTTTAATTTATTTAATTATGTTAATTCTCATTGGTCCCTTTACCAATCCATTTATTTTATTTGATCTTTCAAAGCCCTCAACTGACGCATCGTTTCAGTCATCAGGCGCGTCTTCCCATTTTTTCATCTTTACTTTTTACATTTTTTGAACCAAAAGGTCTCCCCATTTTTTCACTTTGCTTTTTTACATTTTTTGAAGAAAAAACTCTCCATTAAAGGAAAACCAACATATCTTCTAAAGCTTCATATTCGTCTACATTCCAGGTAACTCGCACTAGATCCCTTTTTTAAAAAAAAGAATTTCTTTCTCTTATTAAAATAAAACTTTTGTGAGTGTATATGCATTATAAATTTTTTATTTTTGGATTTTTTTGTTTCTATCTAGTGTTCTTTCACAAGTGCAAAGGAAGAATTACTATGGAGGGCAACCTACTAGGAAAAGTTCAAGGTTTCAAAGTAATATTATTTCCATTGAGAGCACTTCTCGTTGTTCTCCTAGACCTAGTTTTGAGTTGAATACATACACACCATCACCACCCAAAAAGGATGAAAGGTTGGGTGTTAACAAAAAGAAGGATCAATGCATAAATATTATTTTTAGCAAGAGCAAGACTAATATAAATCCGAAAAGGAAGGGTAAGGAGCCTATGCATGAGAGAAATTTACCTCACGACGGTGATTTTGAGGACCAAATCTTAATTTCAAAGAGAGTCAAAGTTGAAGCTCAAATTGGAGAACTAAAATCTTACATGGATCAATATTTCAAAATGTACTTAATCAGATTAAGTTGGTACAAACATAGAAGGTATCATAGAAATTCTTGTTTAAGCCTCTTGTTAACAATGTTAATAGAAATTGTGTGGAATGTATTCTAATGGAAATTGTTTAATGGTGAATGTAGTTTGCTAGTCATGGTTACATTTTTGGTTAAAATGTTGATGTGTTGGTTCGTTTTCTTCTTGGTGCAAAATTCATTTGGTATTAACTATTGGTAATAATGGTATTAAAGATAGTATTTTTTTTTTAAGATGATGCATGTTGTTTCCTTTTATTGATATTGTGGGTTAGCCTTGAAATGCCCAATGACATTCAAGATGCTGAACATTACATTGTTTAATGGTGAATGTAGCTTGTTAGTCATGGTTACAGTTTTTGGTTAAAATATTAATGTGTTGGTTAGTGTTCTTATTGGTGCACAATATTTTTGGTATAACTATTGATTATAATGGTATTATAGATAATATTTTTTAAAAGTTGATGCATATTGTTTTCTTTTATTGGTATCGTTAGTTAGTCTTGAAATGCACAATGATATTCAAGATGATGAACATTAGATTGTTTAATGGTGAATGTAGTTTGTTAGTCATAGTTATATTTTTTGGTTAAAATATTGATGTGTTTGTTAGTGTTCTTTTTGGTGCACAATATTTTTGGTATAACTTTGATTATGATGGTATTATAGATAGTATTTTTTTTTTAAGATGGTGTATGTTGTTTTCTTTTATTGATATTCTAGGTTAGCCTTGAAATGCACAACATTCAAGATGGTGAACGTTACATGGTTTAATAGAATGTACTTTGTTAGTCATGATTACTTTTTTTGTTAAACTGTTATTATGTTGGTTAGTGTTCTTATTCGCGCACAATTTTTTCAGTATAGTCGTTAGTTATAATATTATTATAGATAAAAAAATTTTTAAGATGGTGCACATTGTTTCCTTTTATTGGTATTATGAGTTATCCTTGAAATGCATAATAACATTCAAGATGATGAACATTACATTGTTTAATGGTGATATAGTTTCTTAGTCATGGTTACATTTTTTTCGTTTAAATATTGAGGTATTGGTTAGTATTCTTATTGGTGCTCAATTTTTCTGATATAACTATTAGTGTTCTTTTTTTAGTTCTGAGGCTTAATATATTTGGTGTAACTTAATGCAAAATGGTATTCAATATGGTCAACATTATGCTTTTTTGGAATGGTTGGTTAGCTTTGAGATGAAAATGATATTCAATATGGTGAATATTATGTTTTTGTTGGTATGTTTGGTTAGCTCTCAAATGCAAAATGATATTCAATATGGTGAAAGTTATGCTTTTAAATGGTGTATATAGTTTCTTAGACATGATTAGATTTTTGGTTAAAATGTTGGTGTGTTGGATAGTGGTCTTTGTTGATGCACAATATTTTGGGTTCTGAGGCTTATCATTTTTGATATAATAGATGGTGGTTAGGTTATATTTTTTTACCTTTGTGGTTGATAGCTACTCATTTAATTGTATTCTTGTTGGTATTCAACATGGTGATTCTTTTCTATATTATATTGAAATCTCATTAGTTGGTCAAATTGTTCTTGTTTTTTCATGATGGTGCATTTCATGGTCGATTTTTTTATTTTTATTAGTTGTTGAAATTGTTAATGCTTTTATTTATTTTTTTGGTAAAAATATTGGTGTGTTGTTTAGTTTCTTTATCTGTGTAAAATTTTTCTGCTACCAAAGTTGCACTATTTCCTTTTATTAGTATTGTGTGTTAGCTCTGAAATGCACAATGGATATTCAATATGCTCAACATTAAGTTTTCTGATCTAAATAAACTTTTACCTCCATGTCATTGTGGATTTTCAATGGTGGTGAATGCATATTCATATTGTATTACCAACTCAACGTATGTCGTATCTATCCCTATTTGAGAAGCAATGACTCTAACCAAACCATCATAATTTGATGACGTATCATATAACATTCCTTCAATTTTATTTTACAAGAGAAAGTACATCATTACCCCCTAAACTTTAGGCTTTTTAGAAAAAGACACACCTTAAGTTTGCAGGGGTCCTATTACCCCACGAAACCATTTAAAACTTCAATAAATACACCATTTTTACCTTTAAAGTATTCTCAACTATGGTGTGTGTCACACACACGTAAAATTCATTATTTATTATTTTTGCAACCCGACCCACCCACCAACTTTTAGGTTCATGTGCTCACATGCCTATTACTTCTCCAATGCCATTATGACCTCTCTGCTAACTTATGTAGGGTCAAATTGCGAAAAATATTTTTTTTAATAAGTAAAAAAATATTAAAAAAAAAACTACATTGACATTTTATGAATATTATCAAATGGTCACAGATATCAAACATAGATGTTTCATTGATATTTTTCAAAAGAGAAAATACAACATTCTTGACTGAATAGTGCCTTACACAACTTAAAAGAATAATTATGGCAATTCGAAGTACATACAACTGCATTTTTCATCCTTCACATTCTTGTTAATGCTTAAAACCAGAAAAAACACCACAAAAATCACCACTATGAGCTTCCAATTCAAGATAAAATATTTCTTCTTCTTCGTCTCTTTTATATCCTTATTATGGCATACTTGATCATCTTTCTTCTCTATTAATTTCATCTTTTTCTCTTTGCTTTCGTAAAATGCTAATGTTTCTTCCAATTCTTTAATTCTATTCACTAATCTTGGAATGACAAACTTAGATCGCATATCAATTTCCTTAAGATCCCTCCATCTAAAGAACTTGCATGAATTTTCCTAAAATATTTCATAACCAGATGAATTTAATGATAAACTAGAAAAAAAAAAGGAAATGTAATTTGAACATACGCGGGTGCATGAACATGACCAAAATCTTCTAGCTGGGTTGTTCTCTGATCATGAAGTCTGCATTTGTAGTAAATCGCCATGTTTACATCGTATTATTACATGCAACATTGGATCACTTTTGTCATTATAAATATCATTCAAGCTTGCATAGGACATTATAAGAATAGTCTCCCTCAAATATTAATCACAATGGCAATGGAACATTTGAACTCGAGCTTGCATTCAATTTTTTTTTACACTGAAAACTCTCCAATGGTAATGGAGATTTGGGGGAGAAAAAGTTGAGATGGGTTTTTATTTAATAATTTTTTGGTATCATCAGTAATATGAAGAATGTAGAAAAAGTAGTTTTTTTGGTCTTTGTAAAGATATACACGTTTGACTTCATTTCTTAACTATTATACTTTATTTATTCAATTTTTTCCATTCCCAATACCCATCAAATCATACAGACACCAGCATTAATTAACATCAACCAACAATTTTTGCCTAGTTTATAATTAAATATTGTTATGTTTGTGTAAATAGCAAAAAGTTGGTAGGGGCTTGTAATTTTGTATATAAAATGGTATAGTTATGTTTTTCACTCTAATTAAAAAGAATCAAGAAGAAATTGATTGGGTAAGAAAACCCTTCCTTGAGCTCCAAGCTAAATCTCCAATGGCACACTTGAAATAAGATCTTTAGAAGAGAAAGTTTGAATATTCTAAATGTATTGAATGAATTTGAATAAGAATAAAGGAGCATAGGTCTTTTTAGGGGTTTAGGATAGGTTAAAAAGTCACAAGCAATCCTTAGGGATCACCAAAATTATAAGAAATTTATTAATGAGATGATCTTTAAAAAGAGTCCAGGTGGGGCGGTGTCTGCCTTCTTAACACGCGGCACACCAACTTGAAGTCTGATTTGAAAATCTCTCTCTACCTTCACAAAACTTCTCAGAAGAGAAATGCTATCCCCACTCGGACCAAGACAGAACTTGGTGACCCATGGAAGAGCTCCAAGGCTCGTAAAAGAGGACCACAGAGTGTGCAATGGCCTGTGGTAAGAGTCTTAGCCAAATTTTAAACAAGGTTATTTCCACATACGTTGTCATGATTCGTACAACGCTCCACGGTCCATGCAACCTCCTGTACAAAGATCCAAGTTCTGAGATCACGATTTTATACATAGAAAAAGTCGAGCAAAGGCCCTCACGAGACACTCACCACAACTCGTGGTGAGGTGCACGACCTATGCAAGGGCCCGTGATGGGTGGCTTAGTCATTGTTTGGCTTTCAAGACTAGGGCACCTACCACGAGCCACTTTCACAGCCAGTGGTGATTACCACGGTCCGTGAAGGGTTCAGTGGAGGGCCACTTGGTCTTAAACTTCACTATATGCCACAACGCACCATATACAAGGCCAAGGGTCACCCTAGACAGCCTTCACGGCTCGTGTATCTCTCCATAGCTCGTGGAGGTGACCATAGAGTGTCACCTTGGTCAAAAACTCCTAGAACCTTGATTTCAAGCACCAATGAAGTCTCACGAGATCCGAGTCCTTACATATGAGGACCTCTATATATAATTGTAGAATAGAGAAGTTATAATGGAATCAGGCTTTCTTCCGGCCAATCAAATTTAAGGTGACATGGTATAGGAAAAGTGATTAGAATAGGTTTTCTTTCAAGTGACATGATAATATTTTATTAGTCGAAACACGTCACTTATACATGTGGCATATTTTTATTGGCCTTTGATTGAGATAGGAACGTCATGTCATTGTGATACATGACATGATCCTATTGACTTTTTTGTTTGACTTAGCATGCCACGTCATCTGACACGTGGTATCAAGTGGGCCTCTAGGATGAGAGGATATTGGGCCTAATAAAATGGATCATCTTTTATAACCCAAATAAATGAATTTGGACTTTAAATTAAATTCATATTTTATTGGACTTAATTAATTAACCTAATTATATTAATCCACAATATTCAATTTGGACTAATATATTTTGAATCATTTTATAAAATTTGTATTTAATAAATTTTATTTGATTATAGTTATATTATTAAAAAAGAGTTTGGAATGGTATTTTATTCTTAAATATATTTTTTATTTTTCTATTTTTATAAACTATTGAATAAGTATTTGATAAAGTTATTATGATATAAATAGTAACTTAGTGTGGCAAATAAAATTCGAAAATTTGTATAAATTGATATCAATTGTAAATAATATAATAAACATTTGATTGTTAATTTATATAAATTATATGTATCGTCAACTTTGTTTTAAAAAAACAAGTACAACTTTCTTTATCTAACATAATCCATAAATGATGTAAATGGAATAACATCTCAAAGTGTTTTAGAACTCCATTTTAATTTATTCAACTGATTTTGACTTGACATAGAATTTAAAAAATAATAAAAACTTTTGAATCTTTTGGCCTTAATCTAAAACTATGCAAAAACAAAATCTAAATATCATTTAATCTTGTTATCCTAAACATGTCACGTGGAAGTTAGAATAAAGAGTTACCAAAAAGAAAAAGAAGACATTTTTTTAAAGCGATAAAAAAAAAGTAAGTCAAATCTGTATCTATATTATATTAATAGGAAAAAAGTCTAGCCTAGGATCATGCCAAGTGGCAGCCTAGAATCAAGACATGTGTTAATTTTAATACAAATTAGTTAAGTTATGTAAGAATTAGTTATTACTTTCATTAACTTTTATATTTTTAAAAATATAACTTCTGATATTTATTTTTTAAAATTCAAATCGTGACAATTTTTAATCACGAATAACTATCTATTTAATTTAACTATTGAAATATATTTTCTGTATATATTATCAATATAACAATATGATATTTTAAATATTGGAAATCCTCAAATATTCAATTTTTTAAAAAAACTATTAAATATTAAAAATCATTATTTTTTAAAAATAAGAGGACACATTTCATTAGTAGAAATTTTTTGACTTATCATTTTTTAAAAATAAAAATTTTACATAGTACAAATATGTATTATGTAAAACTGTGTCATATATATTTATCTAATTAAGTTTTTAAAATAATATCTGTACCAATTTCTTTTTTTTTTAAAAATAACTTCCCTTTTTAAAAAAAAAATAGCTAACACAATAGTTGTCACGACCCAAGCTAGGGCGTAGACGTGACACGACGCAAGGAAAACCGAAAGGGACTCCAAGCAAGCCTCTTAATATATCATTACACATCCTTGGTCGCAAAAGCAATAAAATACAACAACAATAGAGTAAAATAGGGACAACGGGGCTAAGAGATAACTTTCATATCATAAACATCAAAAGTCAAGAGAGAGTCAAAGCTCATAACATTACACATGACATGTCCAACAATACCTCTACTACACAGATAAGAGCGGGGGTCAAGACAAGCAACCGGGCTCACCCTCATAGTCAACATTTACATAAAAGAAAAGTAGTCTTAGAACATAACATGAAACAATAAGCAACATCCCCGGAATGGAGGACTCACCAACAAGCTTGAGTGGAATTGTACTATCCACATGGGCGGGGATGCTCAAGCGAGGCTTTGGTTCCTACATGGTGACATCATGAAGGCATAGAGTAAGCGTTAGTGCGTTAGAATGTACTAAGTATGTAAGATGCAATGCAACAAATGATAAGCACCATAATCAAAATGTATAACATAGGCAATGAATAAAAATATAGCAATATGACATGTATGAATGATGCTTGAAGTAAAAGCATGCTTATATAGAATATAATACTAGCGTAAGGAGTGACCATTATTAGTGTAATCCAAGGCCTACCACCTCCTTGGACCCCTTCATGTGGTTGATGAGGTACAAACCCCCCATCATGATTGATGAGGTACAAACCCCCCTCCTTCCCTCCCCCAACATGGTTATCAAGGTACAAACCCCTCGACATGGTTGCGCAAGCCTGCCCCCTCCTGAGCGAGGCGATCGTGGTACAAATCCCTCAACAAGGTTATCTGTGACTACAACCTCTCGAGTGAGGCTTGGTCATTGCCAATACTATAGAGATAATATCACATACATATATTCCTTTCATCATCATATATATCAATTTGTTTCATCATCATAAAGTCATCCATCTCATATGACATGCATTGAACCTTCAATTTCTCAAGAAATCATAACCAGAAATTTTATCAAACACTTGGCGAGTGTGTAGCGCTAGTGTAAAACCATGAAATTCAAGAGTGAAATCATGCAAGAAAATTCATTGTAAAACCATCAGTAGATGCTCGGCAACACCCTCAGGCAATATACACCAAAACCCTTCATCAAATCCCAGATTATATCTTAGATTCATAGCTCCAAACATGCTAAAATAGTAACAATTTCATGAAACCCCAACATAGTGTGTATTAAAATTTATAATAGATGAGACCCATGAGTAAAGCAACTCTAGATCATGCAATTTAGGACAAAAGGGAGCTTGGATATCATGGGTGAAAGGAACCCATGAAAGAAACCCACATACCTTAGCTTTGGAGAATAGCTTCATGAAGCTTGGAGATGGAGACTTGAAGCTTGAGTGAGAACCTTGAAATCCGGATGAGTTTGAGACACGAATTTGGGGATGAAATATTGGCTAAGTGTTTGGGTGAGTATTTGGGAATGTCTTGAATCATGTGAGGGTGAAATAAGGATAAGCATAGGCATTTTCACTCATGGGAATACTTAGGACCAAGACCCAAAAGCCTTGGATCGAACTTAAAAACTAGGCAAAATTTGCACTGAGGTGCGCCCTTGGCGCGATGCGCCAAGGGAGCGAAAAGCTCTCTAGAAATTGATTTTTGGGAATTTGAAATTGTGATTCATTTGCTCTAAAACCAGGGTTAGACCTATTTCTCACTCAATTTGACCTCCTAAATAAGAATATGAAGTCGGATTTTTGATATCACCATGGATTTTGAGATATTAGAAATCACGATTCCGGGAACTTTCGAGGCACATTTTTGGGCATTTTTTGGGTCGTTTCAATATCTCCAACTTGGGAATATTCATCCCTGAATGTCAAAGAAATGTATATGAGAGATGGAAACATGAAACTTTTATCCCACATGAGGATGAAACAATGCACTTAAACATCATTTCAAAAATCTCAACGTAAGTGTAAAATCATCATGAACTTTTCAATTTAAACATGAATATATGCAATGATATGAGGGCTGAACTTAAGACTTGAGATCATATACAGGACTTAGATCAATACCTTAGGCTTGAGTCGAGTGGAAAATATAAGGGTATCGCTTTTGTATATATGCTTTGGCCTCGCAAGTAGCACCTTCGACTTGTTGGTTCCTCCAAAGGACCTTAATGGAAGCAACTTCCTTGTTCTTCAACCTCTTCACTTGCCTATCTAAGATCTCTACTGGAACCTCTTCATATGTCAAGTTATCTTCAACTACCCCCATAACATCAAGAGGCACAACAGCATTGAGATCACCCACATATTTCCTCAACATAGACAAATGAAAGACCAGATGAACCAATTCTATCTCTCTAGGAAAATCCAACTCGTAGGCCACCTTACCAATCATTCTCATCACCCTATAAGGACCCATATATCTAGGGCTTAAATTGCCCTTCTTATCAAAATGAACCACACTCTTCATGGGTGACACCTTCAAATAAACCCTATCACTAACCTTGAATTCAAGATCCCTTCTCCTCACATCGGCATAAGACTTTTGGCGACTTTGGATTGTTTTCAACCTTTCTCTAATCATCCAAACCTTCTCAAAAGCCTCCATAACCAGATATGGTCCCAACATAGCAACCTCTCCAACTTCAAACCACTCAACTGGTGATCTACAACGTCTACTATAGAGAGCTTCAAAAGGGGTCATACCGATGCTAGAATGATAGCTATTGTTGTATGCAAACTCAATCAGTGGAGACGATCATCCCAACTACCCTTAAGCTCCAATACACAAGCCTAAGCATGTCTTCAAGTGTTTGGATAGTTATTTTGTCTTAGCATTCCATTTGAGGGTGAAAGGTCGTACTAAGCTTTACTTTAGTTCCAAGACCTCTTTGGAAAAAACCTCCAAATGTGTGAAGTGAATTATGCACCACAATCCAATATGATGGATAAAGGACCCTATGCAACCTCACCAAGTCACGAATGTACAACCTAACATAATCTTCAACCCCATATGTAGTCTTAACTAGTAGAAAGAGAGCTGATTTTGTCATCCTATCAACAAAAACTCATATGGAATCAAAACTCTTTCTAGTCTTGGGCAACCCAATCACAAAATCCATATTAATCTCTTCCCACTTCCAAGTAGGAATCTCTACATCTTGGGTTAGGGCAACTAGCCTTTGATGTTCGGCTTTGACTTATTGGCAACTATGGCAACCGGAAACAAATTTGCAATGTCTCTCTTTATGCCTCCCCACCAATATACCTCTCAAATCTCTATACATTTCTATAGACTCGGGGTGAATTGAATAAGAAGAACCATGAGCCTCATCAAGAATCTTTTCCTTCAAGATATCAATACAAAACACACACAATCTGTCCTAGTACCTAAGGGCACCATCTCACCCTTGAGAGAAAACCTCCACCTTACCATCTTTTACCAATGTCTTCAATTCCAATGAAGAGGGGTCAAGATCTTGCGTAGCTTTCACCTCCTCAACCAATGAAAATTTAGAACCATCAACAATAACACCACCACCATTATCAACTCCTTCCAACCTAACTCCCAACCTAGCCAGCCGATGGACGTCCCTAGCCACCTAGTTGCCACCATCATCAACATGAGCTAGGTTACCCATAAACACCCTACTCAAAGCATCTGCCACAACATTAACCTTACCTGGATAATAATGCACACTCATATCATAATCCTTAAGAAGTTCTAACCACTTTCTTTGCCTCAAGTTAAGATCCTTTTGAGTGAAAAAACATATTGGAGGCTCTTATAATCGGTGAACATATCAACATGCACCCCATACAAATAATGACGCCATATCTTCAATGCAAATACCATAGCGGCTAGTTCAAGATCATGAGTAGGATAGTTCTTTTCATGCACTTTGAGTTGCCTAGAAGCATAGGCTATGATCTTACCATTTTGTATTAGAATACAACCCAAACCAACTCTAGAAGTATCACAATGCACAAAAAATCCCTCTAGCCCTTCCAATAGTGACAATATATGAGCAGACACAAGCTTATTTGTCAATGTTTAGAAGATCCTCTCACACTCATCGATCCATACAAACTTAGCCTTCTTTTGAGTCAATTTTGTCATAGGAG
The DNA here is from genome assembly GCA_011800125.2 of Solanum clarkiae. NCBI lineage: Eukaryota > Viridiplantae > Streptophyta > Magnoliopsida > Solanales > Solanaceae > Solanum > Solanum clarkiae. The sequence continues at coordinate 883 of JAABOM020058457.1, read as the reverse complement.
AAGCAATAGAAGAGAACTCATTCACAAACCTTTGGTAGTAGCCCGCTAAGCCCAAGAAGCTCCTAATATCCGATGGGGTCAATGGTTTAGGCCAATTTCTAATCACACCCACCTTCTTAGGATCCATGTTAATACCATCCCCCAACACCACATGACTTAGGAAGGCAACCTCCTTCAACCAAAATTCATATTTTTTATATTTAGCATACAATTTCTCTTCCCTCAATCTTTGCTACATTACCCTCAAATGACCCATATGTTCCTCCTCATTATGTGAATAGATCAAAAGTCATTAATGAATACCACAACAAACGAATCAAGGTAGGGTTTAAAGACCCTATTCATTAGGTCCATGAAGATGGCTGGTGCATTGGTCAATCCAAATGACATCACAACAAACTCATAATGCCCATACTTAGTCTAGAAGGCCGTCTTAGGAATATCTCACTCCTTCACCTTCACTTGATGATACCCGGACTAAAGATCAATCTTAGAGAAATGGCTAGCCCCTTACAATTGGTCAAATAAATTATCAATCCTTGGAAGAGGATACCTATTCTTGATGGTGACCCTTCTAAGTTGTCAGTAGTCAATACACATTCTAAGAGACCCACATTTTTCTTCACAAACAACACCGGTGCGCCCCAAGGTAATTGACTAGGCCTAATAAAACCCTTCTCCAACACGTCCCTCAATTGTTCCTTCAACTCCTTTAACTCTGCCAGGGTCATATGGTAAGGGGCAATAGAAATGGATTGAGTATCAGGGAGGAGGTCTCTACCAAAATTTATTTTCCTTTCGAGAGGAATACTGAGAAGGTCATTTGAAAAGACATCAAGAAACTCATTTACAATCGGAACCGACTCTATGGGAAGGACTTTGG